>JASIRB010003524.1:0-123308 GCA_030323885.1 Branchipolynoe longqiensis
AGCTCATCCTCCTCTGCGGCAGTGAGCATCTCCGGAGAGAGCAGAGTCCCATCAATTTCTCCATCAACCTCTCCAGCACCAGGTCCAAGTCTGGCATGCTCCTCTGTAACGGCCTCTCCTCATCGGCAGTACACAGCAGAAGCGAGCCGACCTCATGCAGGTCTTGGATAGATGAAGCTGGAGCAGAAGGAGCTGGAGCAGAAGAAGCTGGAGCAAAAAAAGCAGGAGCTGAAGCTGCAGCAGTAGGAGATGGTCTGCTCTTCTTGGGAGGCATTATCCTGAAGTAGTGGCTGTGAAGATGGAGTAGAATGAAGAAGTAGCAGAAGCAGCAGCAGGTCAGACAGTCCAGGAGCAAGTGACATCACCTCGCAAAACGATTTCCTTTTATAGGCACTGCAAAACGTGAAAATGGGCGGCGCCAGGGTGCCGCCTGGTCGCCAACCATTCAAAAAGGGTGGCGCTGAGGGGTTGGCAGCGAGCTGGCGGTGCCATGGCGGCGCGAGGATGTGAGTGGTAGGTGCCAACTCGCCAACCTTGTGCCACAATCGTTTCCACGCTCCAGAAATGTCGGGGGAAAAGTGGTTGGCGACCTGGCAGCATCAGGTCGCCGCCAGGTCGCCAACCAAAACTGAATGGCGCAGCTGGCAGAGAATGCAAGGAGGTTGCAAGTGCAGCAGCTGCAACCTCTTTTCTTCCAAAATTTTCAAAATGGACGCAGCGTGGTTGGTGACCTCGCGGCGCCGGCATGCAAGGCGGACGTAAGATGGACATAAGGAGGACGTTTTGACGTCGCAAATTGAGCGTAAGCGAACGCAGGCCTCGTGTGACTGGGGTATGAAACACCCATGTGTGGGGAAAAGCCGACCCCCCCCCACTTCAATGATTTGCCAATTTAAACCACCAGCACTTTGTTGTTTTAGTTACTATTATTACTATTAATCGATTAAAACAAAAATCTTAATGAAAACCTAATACCCGGTACCTGCTTAGAGTTCAGTGTGGATGTGTAGGTCTATTGGGTTAAAGATGCATAGTTCGATGAAAGCTCAAATTTCCAAAACCAAAGCTAGATTTTATTCTACATATCTAACTTAGATACTGATATACTTATTAAACATTTGTTACTGCATAGAAGAAATACTGAGTCAATTAAAAAAATGTTAAACTGTTACTGCTGAAGCCTATGGTGTCAGGGTTTTGGTGTACTTGCCAACAATAATTTAACATATTTTCACTTCAGATATCTCTAAAGTTAGCAATTTTACATTAAATTACTTCAAACTAAAGTCATCGTCATCATCATCATGCTGTCGGTCGCAATGCGACAAAGACTGCTTTCACCACTTGACTGCCGCTCTCCATTTAGCTCTCTGCTGTGAGAGTTGCGTCCATGAGTCGGTCTTAATGTCTCTCAGCTTCAGGTTTCTCTTGATGGTATCCCTGAACCGGAGACGGGGGCGCCCTCTCTTTCTGTAGCCAGAAGACAGTTGAGAATAGAGGATCTGCTTTGGTAGCCTGTCTGATGACATCCTCATGAGGTGTCCAGTCCACCGGAGATTCTTTTTGATCAGAAGATCTTCCATAGAGGGCAGCCCCATCCGTTCGAGTATTTCCTTATTCGTCACTTTGTCCTTCCAGGTTAGCCTCATGATTGAACGCAGATGTCGCATCATGAAGGCATGCAGCTTTTTCACCTGCTGTCTGTACACTGTCCAGGCCTCGGCTCCGTATAGTAGGGTGGATAGCACGATTGCGCGGTAGATCTTACCTTTGACCCGAATGGACACATGGTGGTTGTTCCAGAGTCTCTGGCGTAGTCGGCCGAAAGATGCGCTAGCCTTGGCCATCCTCCTCTGTATCTCAGCATCAATGCGTCCATCACTTGATATAGTGCTTCCGAGATAGGTGAATTCCGGAACAGAGTTCAGCTTGTTTCCGTCAACCATGATCTCCTCCTCTCGGGTTCTTGTAGAGTTGGGTTGGTACAGCACCTCCGTCTTCTTGATGTTAATTTTCAGGCCAAACTTCTTTGATGCATCGGAGAAAGCGTCCACTATTTTCTGGGTCTCTTCAGCAGAGTGGGCAACCAGTGCCCTGTCATCTGCGAATAGTAGCTCTCTCACCAGTATCTGAGTAGTCTTGGTCTTCGCTCTGAAGTGTGCGACATTGAATAGGTCAGCGCTCTGTCTGGACTGTATATAGATGCCATCCCCCATGTCTCGGAAAGCCTCGTCTAGCATTGCTGATAGGAAGATGGAGAAGAGCGTGGGGGCCAGTACACAACCTTGCTTGACCCCATTGGTAACCCCGAACGATTCCGAGACTTCCCCTCCAGAACTAACGTTCGCCATCATTCCTGTATGTAGAGCCTCGATCATAGTTGTGAACTTCTCTGGGCATCCGTACTTCCTCAGTAGCTGCCATAGCCCGGTCCTCCCGACTGTATCAAATGCCTTAGTGAAATCGACAAATACCATGTACAGTGGTCGGTCCTGCTCAATGCACTTTTCTTGTAGCTGTCGGAGACAAAATATCATATCCACAGTGCTCCGGTTACCTCTGAAGCCACACTGTGACTCCGGAACTACACCAGGTGCTATGTGAATAGATAGTCTGTTGAGTAGGATCCTGGCGAAGATCTTCCCTGCTATGGAAAGAAGAGAGATTCCTCTATAGTTCCCACAGTCTGTTCGATCACCTTTCTTGTAGATGGTTACAATGCTGGCATCCTTCCATGCTTGGGGTACAGAACCCTCCTCCCAGGCATTGGTGATTAGTTGGTACATTTCATGAAAGCTGCCTGCAAAAGTGTTGAAGTGCTGCTGGCTTTTGCAAGTTACCAGCGGCACTCTCTCGGGGAGCAAATAGAGGTTTCACACCGGCAAGAACATGTCAAGACAGGCGCAAAACTATTTGTCCCTGCAGTGGCTGGTCGGGAGATGTTGGGAGTTCCATACATCAACCGCCCTTAATGCTGCCACAGTGACATGGTTTTCTGTTTAGGGTTTGCTCCCTTAGCCTTCGGTTCTGTCAAGGACCTGTACCACAAGGCAGTGGTTTACAACTCTGCAAGGCAGGGGCGTCAAACTCCCTGAGGTATTGCTATACCTGCAATAC
This sequence comes from Branchipolynoe longqiensis, assembly GCA_030323885.1. Lineage (NCBI taxonomy): Eukaryota > Metazoa > Annelida > Polychaeta > Phyllodocida > Polynoidae > Branchipolynoe > Branchipolynoe longqiensis. The sequence goes on from JASIRB010003524.1 coordinate 3,118, forward strand.
CTGCATACCATATATACCTTACTAAAGTAAGGTATATAATAACGATCAACCTAATAAATTTATCTCAGAAAATGACAGAAACTCAAAACCATCGGACTATGCAAATTTAAGCATCCAGCAGTTCAGCATTTACTACACAAATGGTTCCAGCTTACAGCAATGGCACATAGAATATTTTTAGCGCAACCAGCAAGGTACCAATGCCATCGTACTCAAGAAGGAAGTCTCAGTTGAGATGCTGAGACTGGCAAAATCAGCGACACGCCCAGCTGATGTTCAGCCACAGTGATGAATGCTCTATGTGAATGTAATGTAGTTTGTTGTATATAATGTTTGAGTAATAAAATTATGTTATTGTATTCACATGTTATTTTAATGGCATGCAGGACATATGTAGGCCTACATATGAATTATGTGATACAGATTCATACAGGATTTTAGGTGAAAAATACAGATTGCCATCCAAGAAATGTGGTAGGCCAGAAAATTCAATAATGCATGTAGTAATTAAGCTACTAATAATTGACATACCGAGATCTATAATAATCCAACATGGTAGCCTGCATATAAAGCCCAATCTTCCTCCATAATATCTGGCACGGGAAGGGTGTATGCCTGGCAGACCCCCTTTTGCAGAAAATGCGGAATTTGGGAGGTGGTCAACAAGAATAGATTTGGTGCATGTCTTATCTGAAATAACAAAGTGGAATATTTGATCCATGTGAAAACCAGTGATTCGTAAAGAAGGAGGTGGAAGGCAAGAGTGGAGTTGGAAAAGGTCAACTGTTTAATGATGTGGTGAAGAACACACAATCAATACAGGGGCGAGGGTGAAGTAGTACTAGTAATACCGATACAATGTCAGTGTGAATTAAGTAAGCCCTATTAAGTAAGTTAGTCAGGTTTCAAGTCAGGGGGATTTAAAGGGCTGGGCTTTCCACTAGGCTGCTGGAAATATAGTAAAATAACCCCAACCTCCCGCTTTTAATTTGTAATCTCCAGCCAAAGAATTTATTTTTTAAACCACACCAAAACGCAGATCTTTAATCAAAATATCCAGAATGCACCTTTTTTTTCACACACCTCTCCCTCCCCCCTTCGGCCACAATAGTTCTCCCTATTTAGAATGTGTGTATTGGGGAGATCTCCCTACTTACACTCTTATCTACTTGGCGCCTCTGGTATGGGAAATAGTCAAATGGCTGGTTACTGTGTGCAGTTGCAGAGTGCCCTGGGGGTGGGGTGGGAAGTGAGGGGTGATGGTGGGGGGGGGGGGAGTTGCCCATTTGACGGGTCACATCAATGCAGGGATATTGAATCTGCTGGAGCCTCTGAGATCGACATCTGCCCACAAACCAAATGTGATGCACGACAAGGAACGAAGATGAGGCGTGGGTGGAGAAAAAGCACTTTATTGAGAAGTGCTGAATATGTACAGGATAATACAGGAATATGCGAACAGGATAATACAGTCAATATAATGATAATCAAGGGTGAGCAATACATGGTAAAGCAAGTGAATAGGATATGATAAAATAAAGATAAGCTCATAAGGAGGCTACGGAACTAGGAAAGTCAGCGAGGCCTCCACCTCAGGGAAGTAGAGGAGAAGTTTGGGTGGGTGGGTAGAGAAAAATGGGAGAGGAGCAGTGGACGGGAGGCTGGAGGGCGAGAGGCTGGAGGCGGCCCAGCGGGCAGGATATAAGGGGGAAGAAGCACGGGAAATGCTGTAATTACCAACGTTCGAAGCAGGGATGGGGGGGGGGGTCCCCTTCCCTGCCGCACATCAAACGCAATGCAAGCATTACGACCAATTCTGATATGCTATGAACTGATTCACAAGGAAAGAGACAGACCTTAGACGTTGCCAAGACTTGAATCTCAAACAGAAATATGTTGGTTTTATGCTTAGCCACTACACCAACCCTTTGCAACCACATCTATAATGCCTTAGTATTGGAATCGAATGGGAACCATGCCCTTCAATACCACAGTGGTGGTTTGACTTCACAGAGGGGGACAAGAGACCTCAATCCACCCCCCAAGTCAGGCCATGCCCCTTTAGCCTAACTGGTGGCCGTGACCCTATACCTCCTTGCTACAGACCCCAGACTACCCCTCTTCCTCACCTATTTTCCCATCATTTCTTCTGCCTACGCTGGAAGCCCTCACTTCCATTTAGTCCGACCTCCAGCACACTTCATTACCATGGCAACAGTCCAGAACAGCTTCCATGATGGATGATGGAGACATAGTATTAAATAGATGATGTTTACATGGTATTATATAGATAGCCCCATACAGGTCCCTCTGAATACCTAAGCAGTTCTAACTGTAACTCTTGGTTAAACTACTATGGCTTTAAATCCAACAGTTCTTTAATTTTACTCCCTGTGTGGATCTTATATATGTGTAGTAGTCTGTGCATTAGCTCCACTACCATGCGGTAGCAGCAGACACTACGCCACACACCTACGCAGTTACACTGAACTGCGTTAGGTGGTGGCACGCTAGCCACTGGGCAGAGCCCCGACTGGGCTGCCCTCTACTCCATGTGGCTAGCACACCCCCCACCCACCTATAGAGGTGATGTGGGACCTGGTGAGTTAGGGGGCGGGTCAGTTGACTGTTGACGCCGCAGAGAGCGGATAGGTTTTGTAATAAACCAGTTGAAGCGTACTGTTACTCAATCTTGGCATTCTTCCGTGAGTGCGTGGCAGTGTGGAAGACCGTGGACCATCACATATGTGACTGAATATAACCTATTGCATCCCACTAATGTCGCTGCTTCAATTGGGGTGGGTTTTCTTTCTTGGGGTGGGTTTTCTTTCTTCACTTGAGTAATATATAAGCTATTGTTTCTTGTACAAGAATTATGACATAATACTCCCCCCTTGACTGTATTAACTCTGTACTAGATCATACATGATGCTCATTAACTACCACGACAAAAACAAAGCAGAAATAAAGCATACATACCTTCAATGAGAACCTCAGTAACAGTCACGATACCGAGCATAACCTTTCTTTGAGATGATATGCGAACCATCTTATTAGGTATTGTGATTTTCCAGGTATACAGACCTGTGATGGATCGTTAAACAGATAATGGGATGTTAATTCTGATTAGATATACATACTTGATCTTCGTATTTCCTAAGGAAATAACTAATTTTTAATCCAGAAAAAGCTACCTGATTTATCCACTGAGGTGGATAAAACCCTGATTAAACACATTTACTAATGCAATTTACAACGATTTATTATATCTGACACATGACGCTCCGATTCAAGGCAATCCATCAGAGTTGCATAAATTCTAGGTGACTAAGGCAAGAGGCCTGGGGAGATAACTATCTAGTAATGCAAGCTTAATGCTACCTCAGAGGATAAAATAAGCATAGTGTTGAAATTCTTTTTCTAATACATTGCCAAATTAATTACTGATATGGTTGATATTGGCAATGGAACAGGAATTAGATCCTAGCTAATACTGGCAGAGGAGTGAGTAATGTCAACAATAGAGGTGTATGAGATCAGAACTTAACATTTGTCCAAATCTAAATTGAGGGCATTGACAAACGATTAGATCAAATAAACTGGAGGACTAAGACCAATGTGAAGAATAGATAGGTTGTATTCATTTCAAATTAGCATCCAACCTAACCTGCCCTCACATACTTTCATCGTCCTTGGTCAATAGTCACTTTCCTTTGAGCCTATTAATGATAAAAAACGTTTTCTAGCCAAAGTGTTTCTTTGATACAGAGATACATTCTGCGTGGCGAATAAAAAGAAGTAGGCCAACATCGTGAATAGTGAATAGAATCAATAAAGCTGGAATACTATTCAACATGAAGATGAATGCCAGGAAGACCAAAACAATGGTTATAAGTAAAAAGACAGATAAACCAAATATCAATATAACCATAGATGGCACAAACATAGAACAAGTATCCGAATTCATATATCTCGGACAAAAGATTACAAATGATGGGAGATGTGAGGAAGAAATTAAAAGAAGGATAACAATAGCCCGAACAACATTCTCCAAAATGTATAGAGTGTTAACATCAAGTAAGATATTAATACAAACAAGGAAGCGTATTCTTCAGTGTTATGTGTGGTCTACTCTAATGTATGGGGCTGAGACATGGACAATCTCTAAGAAAATGTACAAACGTTTAGCAGCATTTGAGATGTGGACTTATCGAAGGATGATGAAAATATCATGGACAAAGAAGATCACCAACAAAGAAGTTCTCAGAAAAATTAAAAATAAGAAAAGCTTGTTTGCCACTATACAGACAAAGAAACTTATTTATTTTGGCCACATCATTCGTCAGAGTTCAATATACCGTACATTGTTGGAAGGGAAGGTGAATGGCAGCAGAGGGAGAGGGAGACCAAGAACATCATGGTTTACAAATATTTCACAGTGGACAAGCTTGAATTATTCACAGTCTATCAGAACAGCACACCATCGGGACAAGTGGAGAACCATTGCATCCAACCCTCGACTAGAGGACAGAACTATTGATTGATTGAGGCCAACATCATCCAACATATCGTGAGCCTACAGTTAGCCTAAATCAATGGTTAGCCTGAATCAAATACCAAAGTCAAACTTGCTCTAGACAACTAAAGGATTAGGAGTAAAAAGACTAGTAATTGGTTGGGCAATTAATCAGATTAACTCAACTCTCTTTACCTAGTCAGTCATGGAAATATACTGTTTGTTCAATGTTTAGCACACAATTTGTTGTTTAGTAGATGGAACCATGCACATCAATTTAAGTCTAATTAGGCTTCCTAAAGGTAGACAACAGATAAATCTCACATTAATGGCTGACTCATGGAATAATGTTGTGGTTTGCTGTAAATAATGAGGGTTTTCTATCAGTATACAAATAATAGGACAGCTAATTGCTGTGAGATAATATTCGAGATTGGCCTAATTGATTAATGGCCTCCCTGCATAATGGGTATTGCAAAGTGAGTGTCCAAAGGGGTGAGGTTATAAATTCACTGGCTATTCTGCATATATGCTGTCCCAAATCATTAGCTAATAATACACCAGTATCTAAGTTGGATATATAGGATCAAATGTAATACCTCTGTCACACTACGACGCAACGAGCCAACGTAAGCCTGACGTGGTCACTTTTCATCATTACGTTGACGTTGTTGTTGAAGATTTATACTGCCTATCATGGATAAGCCTGAATAGGCTTGTTTTCACCATTAGACAGTTTGTCGATAGAAAGCCCAAGCCTACACTTTTACCGACCCAAGGGATTTTTAACCTCCCACACCACATAGACATGGTATGAGAGCAACTGGCCTTTGATGACGCTGTAAGTTATACACAGCGGTGGAAATCCAAATTGGCAGAGATGGGGGCACGGGGAATCGAACCACAGACCTTCAGATTAGGAGTCTGACCTAGAAAAAAGTCAGACACTCTAACCACTCCGCCACAGAGAACACCACGGTTACATTATGATGGCGTCAGAATGACATTAGACTGACGTCGAGCTATGTCACGTTAGGTCGATGCGCGTCAATGTTTTGAACCTGTTCAAAATTTTCGACATGACTCGAACATAAGGGTTTACATTCGCCGTACGTTCTGTACACGTTCGGCGAACGTCAATGACGTTAAACGGACGTTAGTCTAACGCTGCTCACTACGTTCTACTATGTTCCACTACGTCGATCCACATTAACGCCGGTGGAAACGTCCACGCGTCATAATGGGAACGTCAGGAGAATGTACGCCGAACATACGTCCAACGTACATTCAACGTTTCGCCACCGTGTCATGACGTATGTAACGTCACGTAACGTAGTTCTGGCGATGGAATAACGTACATAACGTTCCGTGAGCATAATGACGTTGTCCTCTCGCGAATAACGCTATCACTATGCTTTACCGATATTACACTCTCATCAACTACGCTAAATTTGCATACTACGCCAAGAAGTTCGACGTTTTTCATGTTCTCCCTACACTGACGTCGTCACGTCGTAGTGTGACAGGGCCTTAAGTTGTTGTTTTAATTTTGACAAAATTATATTTCATCGGACCATGCAACTTTAACACCATAATAGACAATACACTATCTACTTACCCACAATTGATGCAGCCTGAACAGCATGATTAAGCCTCTTACTAGATATTCTGTACGTCCAGGCAGGCTTGACATCAGCAGCATTGGCATAGAGGAGTAGGGCCCCTAGTACAGTATTCGTGAGGAATGCATCAAATACATCAAAAGAATATTGTATAGTCCTATTGGGCTTCAACAGTAGAATGACTTGGACCTGCAGCTCATCTAACAATGACGCCATAGGTCATGGGAATATAAAGGTTTCTCATTAACAACTGAAATTATGCAGAGCTTAATTTCCTTGTTATAACTGACCTATTCTGGGCTTTCTATTTCCTTCCCATTAACCTCATAGGTTATGCTACAATCTGGATTTAGTACATGGAACTGCTCCCCTTAGCAGGTAGTACCAATTTGGGTCAGTGTCACAGCTCAGGAATCCTGAGTTCTACAAAATACCTACCGGGCGCGGTGGCCGAATCGGTAGAGCGCGGGCCACTCGTGTCTGAATCATGCATTTTCAGTCAAGGGCGAACCACTTCCTGAGTACATTAGGTGTCAATGTCCATTAATGCTCAAACATGTTCTGCTCAAATGTTTTGATTTCATGGCCTTGCATCAACACTATTTTAATGTCATTAGCATGGGAGAGATTTTTACCAATGCAAAACACAAGCAAATCTCCTAGTTTCTAAAAACAACTGGTCTATATAAAAGTATGTCTGAACGCATTGACTTCTGGTTAACGAATGCTTTATTCAATATCCAGGGATCGAGAACCGGCGGCACCCACATGTCTACTACGTCATCTCATTAGCATATTCCTTTGTTCTCTCCACGTGCCTAGATACCTTCTACGCATATATTACATCCCCCCTTCACAAGTATTTTGAATTCACTGAAATTCAACAATTCACTTTCATGCACATTTGTCCAATGATAAAATTTCTCAGTCCTCGGCTTTCATATTTATAGTCTGCACGCACCCTTAAACTCAGGTCCTGTGGGTGTATGTTTGACATTACAGACTTTATGCTGATACGGTGATAACAAGTATATAAGGTAAACAGGACAGTCCGGATTACAAAACTTAACACTAACATCCAAACACTTAGTAGGTCATCTCAACTGGCATCTTATCCGATTTATAGGTTTAGACAGTCGACTGGCCTAATCACCCGACCTGACCTAGTTAGATTGGCTGCACCCATGTCATTATTTACACTCCCCTGTCTCAACCGCATGTCCAGCGCCTGCCCGACCAGTTCAGGCTGTGGTGCTTCCGGCACCCTTATTATTTTAACTCTGTTTCTGTACAACATGTTACCTGATTCATTCAAGATTTGGTACTCCCTACCCGATATGCATGTTCATCCCAACACTACCCCCTTCTTCCATTCCCCCAAATGATTTTTGTATTTAACACTGTTACCAAGACTTATATGCTTGTGTGCCCTGCCACATTTCTTCATGAACACTTTTTTGGCTCTGTTGCCGTTTTGCTGTTTTTGTTCGTTTTGGGTTTTGGGTTTCAGATTACTTTTCACTGTTGGAATTCTTTACTGTAGTCTCCTGCTCATGAGTAGTTGAGCTGGAGACGCATCAAGCACAGGCAACAGCATGTTTCTAGAGTTAAGTAACGCTAGTTGAAAGTCTGTGTGCATGTCCCCACATTTTTTTTGCATGTTTTGCATCGTCGGCACAAATCTCTTGATTTGACCATTACTACGGGGGTACCGGGGACTCAACTACATGGCTGAGAAACCATAATGTTGTGCAATTTCATTATATTCATGACTTTTGAACTGTGGACCGTTGTCTGAGACTACCTGTTTGGGAATCCCATGTCTAGCGAAATTGTCCTTCATTGCCTCAATCACAGTGGCAGATGATGTGTCTCTGAGCAGTGTGACCTCAGGATATTTTGTGTAGTAGTCTACTGTTATCAAGTAATTTTTGTGGTTTATCTCAAAAAGGTCAGCACCTATTTTCTTGTATGGTTGACATGCTATTGTATGACTGATCAGTGGTTCATTGTGCAAACGTTTTCTGTTGTTTTTACATGTATCACACTGACTGACTTGGTCTTCTATTTGTTTGTTTATGCTCGGCTAAAACATGCAGTCCCTCGCCAGCTGTTTGGATTTAGTGATCCCCAAGTGTGTTTCATGCAATGCTTCAATCATGTCATCTCTTAACTTGGGAGGTACGATGACAGGGTTATCTTTCATTACCAGGTTATTTTCTACTGTCAATTCGTCTTTGTATGGAATGTACTCTCTCAAGCAGGGTGGTTTACGTGTTTGTGTAGTGTCCCACGCATTTTCGATGTGTGTGATTAGCTTGGCCATTGACTCGTCAGTTTCATACTCTTTGGTTATTCTACTCAACAGACTCAACGACTGCACATCAATTGCAGTGACCCTCAGTGTGTCGTCAAATAGGTCAGTGTGATCTACTTTTGTACTGTGTGCTCTGGACAACGTGTCTGCAAAAAACATTAAGGACCCCTTAATGTGGCACAACTTCACATTGTAATTTTGGAATCGCATTCGCATCCACTGCTTTTGTGCTGACAATTTGTGGATAGGTTTCTGCATGATGGACACAAGCGGCTTTTGATCCGTTGGGATTTGTACTTCTTTACCGAAAATATAGTCATGAAATCTTTGACAGCCGAAACAGATTGCGAGCATTTCATTTTAGATTGTGGTATATCCGCATTGTGCCAAATCCAATGCCCTAGATGCGAGTGTGACTGGTTTATTATCTTGCATAATAACAGCACCTAGCCCTGACAGACAAGCATCTACCTGGATGACAATGGGTTTTTTAACATCATAGTATGACAGGACAGGAGTGGTTTTTAATTTGTCTTTAAGTTTGTCATACGCACTCTGTTGTTCATTTTGCCCATCCTTGTTTAGGAGCGTGCGCAGTGGTTTCGCGATTTCAGACATGTTTGGTATGAACTTGTGCACATAGCCAACCATACCCAGGAACCGCTGCATGCCTTGCTTGTCACGCGGCTCTGGTATGTTGACTATTGCTTGGATTCTGTCTGGATCTGGTTTTATGCCCTGTTGGGTAAGTTGGTGCCCTACATACTTGACTGTTGTTTTACATATCAGAGATTTGGAGGAGCATAATTTGAGATTAACGGACCTGGCCCTGTCCAAAACTGCTCTGAGCCTGATGTTTGGCTTACTTGTCACGCGGCTCTGGTATGTTGACTATTGCTTGGATTCTGTCTGGATCTGGTTTTACGCCCTGTTGGGTAAGTTGGTGCCCTACATACTTGACTGTTGTTTTACATATCAGAGATTTGGAGGAGCATAATTTGAGATTAACGGACCTGGCCCTGTCCAAAACTGCTCTGAGCCTGATGTTGTGTTCTTCAACAGTTGACCCATATACCAAAATGTTGTCTGTAACTATACGCACTCCGAATAAATCGCCCATGACACGGCGCATCTCCTGAATGAAAATATCACCAGCTGTTTTTATGACATAAGGCAAACGGGTATATCTATAATGGCCCATGGTGTGTTGCACATGCACAACAGTGAACTTTGGTGGTCCATCTCAATCTGCCAATACCCTGTCATTGCATCTAGAACTGAGAAATATTGTGCATTCACTGTATTAGCAATAATTTTGTCAATTGTTTTGGTTGGGAAGGCCTTCTCTTGACAGGTTTGTATAACTTTGTGGGATCCAGAGAGATTCTGATTTTGTTAGGTTTTTTTACAATTGTAATTGAATTTACCCACTCGGTGGATTCATCCTGCTTAACAATAACACCCAACTTTACCATATGTTTCAGTTCGGCATGCAGCTTATCTTGGATGGCATATGGGCTCCTCCTCGATGGGTCGACAACAGGTTGTATAGTATTATCAACGTGAATGACAGCTTAGCCTCAATTAAACCTAAGCCCTGGAAAACATCACTGTACTGGCTTACCAATTCGTCAGCATGCATGAGGCTGTCATTGGCAGAGCTGCGACTCTTCATCAGTGTTTCAGAGTTCACTTCGTCGACCCGTGCCAACAGTCTCAGACTGACACACACCTGTTTGCCGAGGGTGGGCTGACAGTCACGCACAATCTGGAATACTATGTCTCTGCCATCGATTTTGACCAATGACGCGCCATCGGGAGTTATCTGGTGTCCCGAAAATGTTATGAGCGAACATCTGGTGTTCGTCAGATGCGTCGACCTGAGTCTGTCAAAAATGTTCCTCGGGAGAACATTCGCCTCCGATCCAGTGTCAAGCTTGAACTTGACCGGATATCCGTTGACTCTGATCGTCGAATTCCACAGATCAATGTCTCGATCAGTGCTGTTTCCAAGCACACCGACAAACAGATGCGTCGTCAGCACATCGACTTCCACCGGATCTGGGTTCGACTCCACGTTGTGAGGACCGGGTTCTTCCACTGTCAGCTCATCGATCGTGCCAAGTTTGCTTCGGCAAACTTTCCCGAAATGATCGATCTTCTTACACACGATGCACTCTTTGCCTTTTGCCGGATAGAAACCATGCCGGTGTTCGTAGCCACAGTTTCTGCAGTTGATCTTGAACTCGCCGGCGCCGGCTGTGCTGCTCGCCTTCCAAGATGGCGGCCTTGTAGCAAACCCGCAGACCACCGGTGCACCGGTGCATGGAACTGCGTACTTGTTCAGGTAGTCGATTTCTTTTGCTTCCACGTCCGATTCTTTTTTCCTCCAGTTGGTCAGCACTGAATTCGCTGATTTCACACATGTTTATGCATTTTTCAAGCGTGAGATCGGTAGTCTGAAGCATTTTGTTTCTCAACATCATGTTTTTTACGCCGGCGACCAGACAATTGCGCAACAGCGAATCCTCGATGGGCCTGTATTCACAGTCTTTGACTCTGTCTCTGAGGGCCGTGAAATATGAAGAAATATTTTCGCTGCCCTGGTTGTGCGAATTGAAACAATATCGGATTATTATCAAATTGGATTTACCGGTACAATATGTCATGATCACTTCTTTCTGTGAGCGGGCCGATCTTCTCTTGGTCGTTGAGTGTGATGGCCAAATTTGCGAAAACTTTCTGTGCTTCTTCACCGGCGACGTGCAGAAAAATACAAGATTGTACCTTTTCTGTCTTGTTCACAACTCCTGCAGCTGTGGCGTATATGTTATATGCTCTGATCCATGTTTTCCAGTTGGATCTTGCATAGTTATTCAGTATTAACTGGCCTGGCGTCCTTAGGCCCGGCAGCATGTTTGCAGGTGGCATTGTCCTTATCTGACACCATGTAAATGTACGTCTGAACGTTATTAGCATATTCCTTTGTTCTCTCCGCGTACCTAGATACCTTCTACGCATCTATTACAGGCTATATCACCTGTAATTTTGTCTATTGTTTGTGAGTTAGATTTCGCTGTCAATTGACACAGATCTAACCACTTCAGAATTGCATTAGAGATCGACTTTGCCATCATTTGAGATGGATCAGACTATTTAGGAGTTTCGTGTAGATTTCAAGGTAGGCATGTGAATGTATTTGACAAGACTGACAGAATAGATATCATTAGCTTTTCACAATGAATATGGCCCTTGTTGCCGACATGGGATTAAACCATCAGCAATCAATCAATCAAATGTACAAGTTCCACACTCTATTCATTCCCTGGCTCCAACAATTTGAGTCAAATCTAGTTATTTTCAAACAAGTGATCAAGTACATTTATCTAATTAAAAGTATGGAACAGTAGAGCAGATATTGTGCCTCTGTTAAACTCTGTCCATCTACTAGAATTGTCATCAACATCCAGCATATTTGATGAGGTCAAATACAATTCAGAAGAATCATGTTATGCAAATGGCTTACCTTGTGGTCGTGACTTCGCAAAAGCCAAAGTTGCACAGGTTATCAAAGTAATAACACATATATTCATGTTGAATTATTACTGTTTAGACTGATGTTATTGCAGTTACTGGACTTGTCTCATTCCACTTAGCTCTGCTGAAGAGAACTGGGCTACTTTGAATATATACCACCTTCTCAGACTCAATATTTCAACTCACCTATCAATTACTTATTTATTACTTATGGGTTCAATTATTTTCTTTGTTGGTGCTTCTCAATAGTTCATTCGTAAGTGGTCTTCTTGCAGAACAATGCTGCTTAAATATCCCATAAAATATTGAAACACCTAAGTGTTACTCTCCCTTCTCTCCACTTAGTGAGCCTTTGTGGGTTGTCTGTCTCCGTGAGCTATAATGGACACCTTTTACTTGATTACCATCACAGTACTGGGCCACGAGGTGAATAACAGTACATATTACATTACAATGCATGCACACAGCCACTCAGGACCGCGTGCATCATTCATGTGCAATCGACTCTGATGTAACTCTTAACTTAAAGAGTTAACTTTCCATATTCTGTTCACATATTCAGTACACATTTAGAATATGTTAACTGAATATGTAAAGTCAACTCTCTCTCTCTCTCTATATATATATATGTGCTCTATAATCCATTATGCCAGCTGCGCCTTGCCTTAATGCCTTCAATTTTAACACAGGACGCTCCCCGATCCAGCTCGCCTTGTATCTGGAATCATGCTAGCTTGACACTCATCTGTGCGATACGGTATGTCTGAGGGTTTCTGCAACCCGTGTGGTAAAATTCATTCTGGACCGAGGTGCATTACTGACGTGAAACGGGAGGACGCCACAGGCAACCACATACGCATAACGCGCAAACTCTCGGCAGTCAAGATGGCGACGGCAGGGGAAGCCTCCGATGAGCGAGTGATGGAGGATATCACAAAAGACGTACGGAGTATGTGCATTGATGAAGAGGAGCGACGCGTGAGGGAGGAAATAAGGCAGCTGGAAAGGGACAAGCGCATGTTTGACTTGGAGGAACGACGGACCGTGTTAGTAAAGGAAAAGGCGGCCAGGGACACAGTGAAGCCACCACCAGCCGAGCAGGGCGGTGCAGCCCATACGGAAAGAGGTCACTCAAGTTACGGGGAGGTATCGCGCAAGAGCCGGACACGGCGGCGCAGATCGCACTCTCGTAGTGACTCCAGTTCACGTAGCAGGACAAGGAGCACGTCCCGGAGACGGAAAAAGTAAGTGGTCTTTAAAAAACTATACTGAGGATAAGAAGGATGTGCGCAAACTATCAGTGGCCGAGTTACAGGAGGCATCATGCCTGTGGTTCCTGAGCCTAGACGGTGTGACGTTAAAAGATGGCCAGGCCCTATTCAGCCACCTTGCTTACATTGCATCGAAGGCTAAGCATGAGCTGTTCAAAGACACTGCCCATGTTTGATATGACACGGCCGCGCGTAAGCTAGCGGAACGGGAGGGTTTCGCTGCGTTCACAGCAGGGAATGCGCCGGCGAGCCTGATCCACTACGAGCATGAGGCCATGCGGGCCAAAACTAAGAGTGCGACCACCGGGAATCCAAAGGGGCTCAAGACCTATGAAAAGGGAGGCAAGCGGGCCTGCTTCCCCTGGAACAAGGAAGTGGGTTGTGACAGTAAGGAGGGGGACTGTAGCTACGGGCACTGGTGCAGCAAGTGCGGGAGCCGCAGCCACAAGCGCATTAAGTGCACCCGGGACTGACGGTGCACCGGGACGCGCCACACCGGGGACGCGGAGCATGACCCAGATTCGGCCATACCGTGGGAAAGCGGTGACGCGGGGTGGGGCGCAGTGAACACCCAAGCGGACACACAACCCGGCGGTGGACTCGGCCGGGGCAGGGACGGTAGCGGGCTCCCAGGTACTGGGGTTTGTGACATCCAGGCAGACACACAACCCGGCGGTGGACGCAGCTGGGACAGTGACTGTAGCGGTTTCCGAGGTACTGGTTGTGATGCATTACTTGATGGCGCCGGAGGGCGTGGTATGGATGTTTACAATGGCGCATGTGGGTCAGTGAAGGTGCCCGAGCCGCAGGTCTGGCTTCCCGCACGGGGGGAGGTCCCGGATGTAAACAACAACAACACTGTGGTCGCGGTACGTGTGGGGGCCCCGTCTCTGGGTGGGACTGACAACACGGGAGACCCAGTGGGGGCGGGAGGCTGCCAGGGTGGCCTTACGGAGGGTTGCAGCGGAGCATGGGGGTCAGTGGAGACACCCATGCCACGGGCGTCGTCTCCCGCGCGTAGGGAGGCCCCGGATGTAAACAACAATAACAACACGTGGGGCAGGGTGGATACCCTGATGGCGGCGGCGGGCACCCTGGGGGGGATCCCCGGTGACCAACAAGTGGGGAGACTCCCCACAGAGGTACCCCTGTATGGACAAGCAGGGGGGATGGCCTGGACCTGGGGTGGCTCCACGTCGAGGATGGCACAGGGGATGAGCATGTATTCGACATCACCGTCAGGGAGACGGTTACCGACTGTGTGACCAACTTCCGACTCTGGAGGAGCTGCATGACAGGTTTGTGCAGCTGCACGCACAGTATTGATGGTGTCATGTCCCAGATGAAGCCATGTAGGGTCTTCACAGAGTTGTTCATGAGGGGTGATACTGACCCCGATGCCGAATATATCATGAAAGGCATCTGCTTCGGCTTCATGGTAATAAACCGGGACTGCGACGCTTGCTATGAGTGCCATCAGGGCGCCGGGGGAGACCGTGAGGACAGAGAGGTCATGTCTGCCAAACTCAGGAAGGAGATCGAGGCAGGGGCTTTGACCAGGGCGGCGGACCGACCGCTATGTGTGCATAGGCTCTTCTGCATCCCCAAGGATGGAGGGGGGGTGAGGGGCATCGTGGATTGCAGCAAACCAGAGGGGGAGTCAGTCAACAACTACACGGATAGCGTGACGTCCAAATTCTCCTACAATAGTGTTGACGATGTGGCTGCCCTGATGCAAGCCGGAGACTATCTCGCGACCGTGGACATCCGCGATGCTTACCGGGCGGTGAGCATCCACCCACGAGACCGGGACTGCCAGGGCATATTCTGGGACTTCGGGAATGACCCGGTCTTTCTAAGAGATAACAGGCTATGCATGGGGCTGGCCTCCAGCCCTTATGTCTTCAGCAAGCTGTCTGATTTTGTTGTCCGCTGTGCCGTGCGTGAGGGCGTGGGGGAGGTGGTAAATTACCTCGACGACTTCTGTATCATAGCTCGTGACTTCGACGCGGGCTGCGCGGCCCAGGCCACCCTAATGGGGATCCTCCGGAGATTGGGCTTCTATATAAGCTTCCCAAAAGTCACCTCCCCGTCCACCAAAACAAGGTTCCTGGGTATCGACATCGACACCATCGCCCTGGAGATGTCGCTGCCGGAGGACAAGCTGACCAGGATGACCATGGCGCTTCTGGCCCTCGAGGGCCGAAAGAAAGCTAGGAGGATCCAACTGGAGCGTCTGGCTGGCTTGCTGGCGCACTGTGCGAAGGTGGTCCGGGGAGGCCGTAGGTTCTGCAGACGCATGTACGACACGATCAACGCAGTGGCAAAACCCCACTTCAAGGTCCGCCTCTCGGGGGGTTTCCATGAGGATAGACGATGGTGGCTGGACTTCTCCAGACGGTTCAATGGGAAGGCAAAAATAATCGGCCGCCATACCCCATACGTCTCGACTTACAGTGACGCCTCCGGGGAGGGGTTCGGGACCATCCATGCCGGCGATTGGAGGATTGGAGCCTTCGGGGAGGGACCAGACGGGAGGATCAAGGAGGAGGTGGGCCACCACCACGCCACACCCGATGGGACTTGTAGGGGGGCCCACATAGACGTGCTGGAGATGTGGGCAGCCTTCTGTGCGGCCCAGACCTGGGGCCACCTTTGGAAGGACAGCACGGTGGTCATGGTCACGGACAATGAGACGGTCCGAGCGGCCTTGACCTCGGGTCGGTCCAAATCAAAAGGGGTCATGCACTTCGTGCGCAGGCTGTTCTGGATAGCGGCACAGCACAATTTTGATGTTCCGTCTGTTCATGTGAAGAGTGCTGACAACACGATCTGCGACGCCCTGAGCCGTTGGAGCGCCAGGGACAGTAAGGACCGAACCGGGTCGCAGACGGAGCACGCAGGCTTTGTTGCAACCACATATTCACCAACTCCCCTGACCCTTCTACTTCCAGTTGTGGAGCTGCGGGGGGAGAAGCTGGCCGTGCAACGCAAGTACTACGCCCCAAACTCCATCACAACACGGGGGGTCCAGGTGAGACGATACCTGGAGTTCATTGAGGAGTTCGGGGGCCACTTTCCCACCACACCGTGCTCTCCAGAACAGACAGCACTGTATGCAGTCTGGCTGGCCAGGACTCTCAAATACACATCGGTGTGCAACTACCTCAGTGGCCTGAACTTCTTCTTGAAGACGGAGGGCGCGGAGCCGATCGACTACAAAAACTTTGAGCTGGCATCCACGTTGAAGGGCATCAAGCGGGAGCGGGGTTGCCATCCCAGGCAGGCAGCCCCCTTACTGCCCGACATGCTTAGGCGAATATTCGCTGCCCTGACCACCTCGGCGGGACACACTGCCTGGCGGGCGGCCATACTGTGCAGCTTTAGGGCACTACTGAGGAAGTGCCAGGTGACAACCTCGGACTCATCACTACTCAGGGGAGACTTTTCCTTTCTCCCATGGGGAATGTTGGTGCGAGTTCGTCGCTCCAAGACGATACAATGCTCGAAATACCTGTGGCTAGGTGCCCGGACCTCTCCCTGTGTGCAGTTTACTGGACTGAGAGACACTTCAGGGAGGTCCCAGCTGGGCCTGATGCCATGGCGTTCCGGATACCCACACCAGCGGGCGCCACGATAGAACTGCGATACTCGACATACTAAGGGATGCTGAAGCACTTCTGTGGGGTCGCGGGATTGGACGCTGGGGACTACTCATCCCACTCCTTGAGGAGGGGGGGCTGTACCTTCCTATCATTGTGTGGCGCCACCCTGGAAGAGCTCACGGTGCGCGGTGATTGGGCAAGCGATACCATCTTCGCCTACCTGCAGACGCCATCGAGCGTCCGCATAATGAACGACATTAAGGTTTCCACGGCACTGGCTGGTGCGACTGAGCCGGTATACTGAGACTGTCGGGTTGGGAGGACCATGGGTCTCTTGGCATTTAATATATCTCCGCCAGAGAATATATATCTTCTTCTCAACCACATCAGTCTTATCTTTGTTCTGTTCATTGGGGCCAACTGTTTATGTGCTCTATAATCCATTATGGGAATATAAACAAGGACACTACCGATCTTCAGTTCCCTATGTAATAGTTAGCACTTATCCTATCTAGCTGACCCTGTTATTATGATATAGACCACGGTGGTGCCCCTGTGAGCGGCCCTGTGCACTGTATGCCAGCTGCGCCTGGCCTTAACGCCTTCAATTTTAACTTTAGGTGGGCATTTAATATATCTCCGCCAGAGAATATATATCTTCTTCTCAACCACATCAGTCTTATCTTTGTTCTGTTTATTGGGGCCAACTGTTTATATATATATATATATACAGATGAACCTCGATCCAACGGACACCGATGCAACGGATTCCGGAACCAACGGACACAATCCGCTAGACTGAGCTAGGCTCCCACACATGTGTAATGCATACTCACACATATGCATACTCATTCACACATACAAACATACCCACATAGTGCCATGCACACATAGTGCCCTGCACAGAGCTGTGCAGGTTTGTTTGTTAAAATTTTAGGTCATATACCTATAGATAAAGCAATTTCATTGCTGCAACGGACAAACGGCTTTAACGGACAACTGCTCCCCCCTATTAGTCTGTTGGATCGATGTTCATCTGTATATATGTATATATATTTATATGTGTGTGTATGAATATATATGTGTGTATATATATATATATTCCTGTGCTGTAACAGGTTAAAGCTAGGCTCCGCATCAATCCCTGGACCAATATTGTGTTGAACTGTCATTATACATATGTGATGTATAATGCATTATGCGAGTATAAATGCAAGGGTAACATGTACATCCTATATTTCCTTGTGCGCATTGGTGGAGCGCCCCCCTCTCCCAGCTGTCGGGTAATTGCTGGGCGGGCAGATCACACTCTGGCTAGGGCTAGGGCTATTAATCCCTGAGCCAGTTATTAAGGACAAACCAAACTAAAGCCGTGTTCACACCAGCGCGTTAAGTCGCCTCAACTGGTTTGCCTCCTATAGTTCGGCTCACATTCGCCGTGTGGACGCGACCCTAAGGCAGATTAAGGCTGATTCGCCTCAACTAGTTCGCCGCATGTAAACCGCGTCGCGAAGTAGTCTAGATGAAGCGAACTAGCTTAAGTCGGCCCACCTTGCTTGTGTGGACGGTAGTGGTTTACTTGAAGTGGATTAAGCACGTCACACTATATAATATAATTTGGACTATGAACCAGCTAGAGGTGCACAGATATTTTTTTCATCATGTATTTTTAGGGTTTCACTGCCCAGCAGAAGTTTTGACCGTTCCAAAACAATACGATTCAGTCAATCCATATCTAGGTCAAACCCACACTCTCTCGTGGTGATGTCGACTAACCGAAACTGGCGCTGGTTAGTATGGACTTGCTCATGCGCAGATATCGATTTCAGCCTTAAACCGCTCCGTGTGTGGACACGACACTAGTTTGCCTCCTCTAGTTCGCCTTATCTAGTTCGGCCTAAAGTTGTGGGTGTGAACACGGCTTTACTCTCTCTCTCCTCTGTTCTTTTGTGTACCAGGAATTTATATATATATATATATATTCACAGTCTCTGAGTATATTCCGAGACCGTATATAGAATGCCACTCCGGTCGAAGTGACTAAAGTTAGTAGAAAACCATCCAAATTAATATGAAATGTGTACAGTAGGCACAATAAAACATGCTATTAACAAGCCATGCATGGTGAAGCATCAGTGGAGTATGATTATGTGTGTTGGCAGCGCCGATTAATAGAGGAGTAGTGATCAGGAGGACCCTAAAACTTAACCACCGTTTGGTATTATAATTATATAGGCAGTCTATATAATTATCATCACTACATATCAAAGACATTAATTTTGCTCTAACAACTTCGGCAATATTTTATCATTCAGCAGGGGATTATGGTATATGCATTTGTTAAATTATCATTCGAATTGTGTTATTTTCGTTGTTCTGGCCACAGTCTAGGGGCATACGTGTTGATTGTATTCCAGTGCTGCCATCTAATGGGAGAAAACTGCGAAAACTTCTGTCATATTCTGATGCACGTAGATGCCGTTAGGTGACATATCATATCCTAGGAGTGTTGCATACAGTGCATGCATGTTGATATCGGAGAATGCTGGGGATGCCATGCGGGATCAGCACCGTGCAACAGCATTCCGTACAACAACTCGACACGTAAGAGTGAGTGAGAAATGGGGTGTGTGAGTGAAATTGATTGATTGGTGATGGTTTAACCAATCAATCAAACTCATTCACTGACATGTTTTTTGGTGAGTCGTTGATATCGCTAAAGAGGAAAAGGGAAAAGCTAATCAGAGAAGGTGAAGCTATGAATAGGCTGGTTGTTGGTTGGTTGTTGAAGTTTTAAATCCTGGTAACATATCATGACAGATACCGACTAGTGACAGTGCACACTCGTGTCAACGTTATAGTGCTGCCCCACTGGGAGATCAGGCTATCCGCACCATGACCTGATATCCCAGTCAGTTGCATTATCCTGACACTGAGCTAACCAGTCGTTACCTGAACCTATTAATGCTGAGGACCATGCTAGGAAGCGACAAGTATCAATTTTATAAGTCAATGTTCTGACTCGACCAGGAACCGAACTCCCGATCTCATGCACGCAATACCGCGCTCTACCGATTCGTCCATTGTGACTGAGCCAGTAGGTGTTAGGATGAGTGGTTGCTGAGTGGTCGTCGACCGGTGGCCGCCAGTGCTTTGGTCGCAAAGTGTTTGGTGCAGCAGCTGCAACCTCCTTGAGACCAAAGCACCCCAAAATGGTCGGCGACTGCTCGGTGACCTTCAGCGACCACTCGGCGACCATTCGCAAAGTGGTCGCAAGCGAACACAGGCATAGTTTGACTAGGATATAAAGTGACTAACAATTTTGTGGGAATTGAGTGTTTGTTAACTGGGAATGCTTAATTATGGATTGCTGTGTATTAAATATATTCATTGCATTATTATGGTGCATGAGGGGGTTCATGACAAATTGTTCAATTTTATTGAAATTAATAGAAATAAAGATGTTTTGTGTTGTGCTTCTATGCAACAACCAATGAACATGTGCATTTGTTTTGCTCTGGACTCCGTTTTCAGCGCATGCGCCGTTGGAATTACAAACTCGTCTATTCAATTCAATTCTTTATTTCAGTCTCAGCATTATGGCAGTACATACATTGGTCTATATAGTAGGTGCATATACAAATAAATGTGAATAACATAAAGTAATAATATGAATATTCAGACGCATGTTTCTCATACGTCTATACTTCCCCCAAACCGGTGGCCAAAGTAGGGGAAATGGAAAGGTAAGGTGCATACTGGTTGAAAAATTACGTTAATAAATTAGCACCCCCTTAAGGCTGCATAGTCCAATGAAAACATCAAATTTTCAAAACCAAAGCAAGTATCTAGATGTTATTCTATATATCTAACTTAGATATTGGTGTTTTGTTTTCATAACTGACAACTGACAGAGTTAATTCTGACCGAGTTATGACTGAGGTCATGCGACTGAGACCAGGTGACCGAGGCTATGCAACTGAGACCATGTTACTGCAGCCATGAACGGTAGGTGCAAGTGTAACCACCTAGAACTAGTGTAGTGCATATGCAAGAGCGGGATCCATATCTGAGGCTGGGACTAGCTGGCAGCTGTTGTTTTGAAAATGGATGGGTGAGTGGAGAGAAGGGAGAGTAAAACTGGGGTATTTTCAATCAGGAAATATATTTGCTTTAATGTAAAATATATACTAGTACAATTGTTCATATTGCTACGGCAATATGGGTAATTCGAAACTGAGGCGGAACCCCCCTTCTTCCCTTCCCCCCCCCCTTTTTCCTTCCCCTCCTTCCCCCTACTCGCCCCCCCCCCTTTCTCGTCCCTCTCCTTTCTCCCTCCCCCTCCAGGCGGCGCCACCGCCGCCTTCCCTCCTTCTTCACCTCCTCACTCTCCTCCAGGTGGCGGCACCGGCACCCACCGCTGGTGCCCCCGCTGGTACCCTGCCCCCCCCCCCCCCCCCCTGCTCCCTTCCGCTCTCTTCTCACTCTGGCACTTCTCCACCACACGCCTAACCATCAACACCATCAAGGGGCGCCAGCGTCAACGCAGGAATACGCAAAGGGCACTATCAAGGGAGGCCCGTCACCTATACCCTCCCCAACATCAACAACCTCACCGACGAGGTCACCCGCCTCGGGCAAGGCGGCCTACATATGGACGATCAACCTCGCCCGCACATACAGACAGCTGAGGACATGCCCCCTCTCTGACCCCCTCCTAGGAATAACAATCAACGGTGACACCTACTACGACATCCCCCCCAGCTTTTGGATGCCGCACCTCGTCCATGGCGTGTGCCCGCACCACCAATGCTGTTACATATCTCCTGCGCCGGAAGGGCCACTTCGTCCTCTGTTACTTGGACGACTTTGTCGGGTCCGCGGCCTCTGAACAAGAAGCCACCCTCGCCTACCTCGACGCCGTCCACCTCGCCGCCGACCTGGGCCTAGCACTCTCGCCCCACAAGTGTGTCCCGCCCACCCAACGCATCGAGTGGCTCGGCTTCGAGGTGGACACGGACATGATGATATTAATCTTTTATCCAGCATTGCATTTACATCAATATAATCAGCACATTTTATGCCATGTGCATTTAGATTTAGACATATCTAGGCACTCAGACTAGTCTTAGAGGCATAGCCAGAGTCAGTTTTACTTATTTTATTCATGTTTTTATTTATATCCTATGGTTAATGACATATGTAGAAATAGAAAATGAGTAGGGTTAATCAGATATTGGTTATATATTTCTTTGAAAGAAGTTTTTGTTGACACATTTGACATTTTAATATTTAGAACAAGAATTACTTCTGGCTAATTCAGTGGTGATGTAAACATCAGCCTGTAAAATGACTGAAAGTGTATGTTTCTGAGCTCAAAATGCTTAATTATGGAGAGTTGTGTCTTAAACATATTTTTTATATTATTATATTGCATCCTTCCATCCATGTTTGTGCCAAATTGTTATGTATTTCTATTTATTTGGAATAAAATGCCACTTTTGCCCTATGCGTATCGCCAAACTGAATTGCTGTACGGCTTTGCTTTGCTCCCAACGGTGTTTTCAGCGCATGCGCAGTCGGAACCATGATGTAGTCTGTGGGGCTGTAATCGATTAACACTATCTGGGCGACTCGGTTCAGCCGAGTCGTCAGAATTTCAAATAGAACACCGCGAGTGGAGTCGACAAATACACGCGCCATATGCAAAACAACCCGACTTGGCTGGGGTTTGCAGGAGCGATGATGTCACATTTGCGCTGGTACCATCCTGCAGGATAACAGCCACCGGTACCAGTCATACATATTTTTTTTGGGTAATAACATGGATTAATGAAATGGAAATATCACTGAACTATGCCATCATAAAAATATTAAATCATATTTTTCTGTAATTATATCGGCTAGTAAAAAACAAAAAAAAAGGGCCACCATTTTTTTCACCATGAGCGTGGAGAAGTGTATTCGATTATTCGACCCGAGTCTGCAGGATGTGCGCCTGCGCCAAAAAGTGGCTCGGGTGACGAGAGTCGATTAATCGATTACGCCCATGGTGGGAAACAAATTATTGTGGTGCCACCTGGTGAAGAGCAGTAACATGTCAATACATGGGAGACAACTTATTGTGCTGCCACCTATTAGATGCCAGTAACAGGTCTGTAGATGTCAGTCGGATTCCAGTACGCATCATTTAAAAAATTTCTTTTTTTTAATTGAGGCTGTATTTATACTGTCCATAGCGTGTAAGCCCGGATAACCAGGCTTGTTTTCAATGCTGGCCAGCTGTAGTGTTGGTGTTGTCTTACCAAGCAGTAGCTGCTGATAAGTCAGTAGCAGATAGATCTGTTGGTACGTTTAGTAGCCTATGTTAGGTTTTTTTGGGCCCTCTTGGCATTGAATTTTTGTTCTATTCTTATTACTATGTTAGTTGTTTTCTTAGGGTTCTATGTTAGTGTTTTGGGGTTTTCTTGGGAAGAGTTTTCCGCTTTTTTCTACTTAATTCTATACTAGCCTATTTTATTTACATGTCCATAGGCATGTACGTAATAGGTGGTTGAGTTATGTTTGTTTGAATTTGATTTGATTTATATTGTTGTTGGATATGTTATCTGGCTTTTATATTTCCGGTTATCCCGCCCTGGGCTGTCCAGTTGGTGGGCCGTGACATATCACCTGCCCCCTTGTGGTGCAGTTCAGTTGGGGTTCCCAGTTTTTATTTTGCACAGATATTTTTTGTATGTTTTTAGGTCAGGGATTTGTCTTTCTTTCACCGTTTGCGTATTCCATGCCTTGGCAGCCATTTCCAGTGTGCTCCTTTCATGGGCTTTGATCTGGCTTCTGGTCTGCCTTAGTCGTGGTGCCTTGCTTGCTCTGGTGTCCCTAAGTGGTTGGGTTAGACGCTTGATGCGCGAAAAGGAAGAAGGCAAGGCGGGGGTGGAAAAAGAGGCGTTTATTGTGGCGCCTCTGGCAACAGAGGGGGTAAACAGGGCAACAGTGATGAGGCTCAGGAGGAGCAGGTACAAGGTAACAGGGAAGGTAAGGCTCATGAGGAGCAGAGAACAAGAGTGTCAGGGGCTCATACGGAGCAGGGCTAATAGTTCATGTGAGGGGAGGGGGCGGCGAGGAGCCCTCCACCAGCTGAAAGAGAAGAGAGGATAGGTAGAGAAAGTTGGGTAGGTGGGTGGAGGAAAAAGGCAGAGCGTGGAGGAGGGCTGGAGGGCGAATGACTGAGAGAGGCCGGCCTTATAAGGGAGGGCAGGAGGGCGGTGACAGGTGAGCTGCGAAAGCAACGGCCCGGGGGAGGGGGAGGAAGAAAGCTGAGAGGCGGACGTCGCGCGAGGTGAGAATGCTGCGCGACGACCGGGGAGGCGGGGGGAGGGTCTCTTCCTCTCCACGCATCAAACGCAATGCTCGCATTACGACCAATGTCTTGGCTATATCCATATGCTAATGTTTTTAGGTGGATTATCCTTCTGTTTTCTAGTAGCTTTACTTTAGTTCTTTTGTGTAGGTCATAAGTGGGGTGTAGTTTGTCTACTTTCAGGCAGATTTTCAGGGCCCTATTTTGTAGTATCTGCAATTTTTAAAGTATCTCTTTTTTAGCACCCATGTAGATTACATTCCCATAGTCAAAGTAGGGGAGTACCATGCCTTTGAAGATCTTTATTGACATATCTTGTGTCATATAGTTTCTTAGTTTAGCAAATAGCCATAGTTTGTGATTTACTTTTTGTATGATTTTTGTTACACACAGATTGTAGTTTAGCTGGCTATCTAGTTCTAGCCCTAGGTATTTGTAGTGATTTACACTTTCCAGTGTTTGGTTTCCTAGTGTGCATTGTAGGTTTCTTCCTGTGATTGCTGTATGTGAGAAGAGTACAGTTTTAGATTTATTTGCATTGATGGTTATTTTATTGGACTCACACCAGCCATCCAGTTTTAGCAGGAGGTTGTTCAGTTTGGTTGCTACCTCCTCTACTGTGCTTCCTTCTGCATATACAACAGTGTCATCCGCATATAGCTGGAGACATTCTGTCTCCACCCATTTTTCTAGGTCGTTTATGTATAGTATAAATAGTAATGGTCCCAGGACTGATGCTTGGGGTACACCACAGGTGACAGTTTGTTGGTCTGAGAGTGTACCATTTACTTTAGTTTTTTGCTGCCTGTTGTTTAGGTAGCATTTTATCCAGTTTATTGATTTGGATTTAATGCCCATGTTGTTTAATTTTCTTATTAATATGCTGTGGTCTACAGTGTAAACGGCTTTGCTGAAGTCGATGAAGGCTGCTCCAAATAATTTCTTTTGGTTCAATGATGCCAGCACATCACTTGTTAGGTTTGCTATTGTTTTTGATGTGGAGTGTAGTTTTCTGAAACCTCCTTGCCTCTTGCTTAGTATATTGCTTTTTTCCAGGTGCTCATTTATGTGCCTGTGGAATATTTTTTCAATTAGCTTGCCTGGTGTTTGCAAGATTGATATTGGTCTGTAGTTCCCCATGTTTTGTTTGTCACCACTTTTGTAGATGGGGGTGATGGTTGCCATCTTCCATGCTGTGATGAAGTGTCCCTGCTCAAATGATATGTTGAAAAGGTCGACCATGATATCTGGGATGGCTTGGAGTGCCTCTTTTAGTATTTTTGTGGGGATTCCATCTATTCCACTTGGTTTGTTTTCACCTATGTCATTTATTAGTTGCGTTAATTCTTTTAGGTCAGTTTTGCAGGTGGGGATTTCATCCTGGATATTTTCTGACTTGTTTTCCCAGATTCTTGTGAATTTCTTTGATAACCTGTGTCCTACCGTGGCAAAGTGGGTATTTAGTTTGTTTGCTGCATCGGTTGTAATGCTTGCATTGCGCTTGATTCGCAGTGAAGGAGGAGTACCCCCCCCTCTCTTCCTCCGCCGCCGGCCGTTGGGGTTGCATAATACCCCCCCTCTCCTTCCCCTCCTTATAAGCTGCCTCCCAGCCTTCCCTCTCCACTCCGCCTCCTACCCCTGCTAGACACACCTCGACCATTTTTCTCCGGCTATTTTCTCTATTTTGGCTCGCCCCCTCCTGCCGCCTACATCGGTTGTAACACTTGTATTGCGCTTGATTCGCAGTGAAGGAGGAGTAGTACCCCCCCCCTCTCTTCCTCCGCCGTTGGGGTTGCATAACACCCCCCCTCTCCTTCCCCTCCTTATAAGCTGCCTCCCAGCCTTCCCTCTCCACTCTGCCTCCTACCCCTGCCAGACACACCTCGACCATTTTTCTCCGGCTATTTTCTCTATTTTGGCTCGCCCCCTCCTGCCGCCTGCATGCCTCCGCGACCCTCACATTGCCGGCCTACCCCAGTCATGCTGTACACAAGAGGCTGACGGGCCGCCCGCGCATCCAGGAGAGGAGCCGCCACGCCGCCCTCCTCCAGGGCCGACCCCGCCTCCGCGACGTCGCCGCCCTCCTCCCCTTGGCCTGCCGCCAGGGAGGAGGCCCCGGATCGGGCCTCCACGGCCGACAATCGGATCGATGCCAACTCCCGTGCCATGGAACACCTCACCGGACTCGTGGAGAGCCTCCTCCTCCAGGCCGCGCCTCCAGCCCCCGCGCCGACCCCAGCGCCTGCGCCCCCGCCTCCCTCGGCTCCCTCAGTCCTGGAGTACCTCGCGGACTTC
The DNA here is from genome assembly GCA_030323885.1 of Branchipolynoe longqiensis. Lineage (NCBI taxonomy): Eukaryota > Metazoa > Annelida > Polychaeta > Phyllodocida > Polynoidae > Branchipolynoe > Branchipolynoe longqiensis. The sequence continues at coordinate 29,641 of JASIRB010003524.1, forward strand.
ATGAAGGGCCTCAACGGCGAGGCCGCGGGCGCCGCCCCCGCGACTCAACGCCAGCTGACCGCCCCGCCTCCCAGCGCCTCCGACGTCCACCCCCTCTACCTACAGAACATGAGGCGCGGAGCCTCCGCGACGCGCACGGTCGCCTCCCGGACCCTACTCGCCTCCGCCCCCGACCACAGCCCCACCTCGGCGGCCGAGGCGGTCCGCGAAATACTGGAGTCCGCCGAGGCGCAGAACACGGGACGACGCAGAGGTATTCCCCAGGGCTACGTCTTCCCCCACGACCTCATCGAGCTTGGCCCAGAGGGGAAGGCGGTAAAAAGGGGAGAGGCCACCCTGGAGGAGTACAACGTCGCCCTCAGGATGCTCGAGTCCCACCCCGCCTTCCCCTCGGAGTCCATCCCGGGGCTCCTCTACCACAACCTGACGGTCCAGCGCGACTGTGTCACGCATCCATGGCCCATGGTCCGGCGCTGGTCCGAGAAGGTTTTCGCGTGGGTGGCCGACAGGCGCCTCCCAGACGGATGGCTCGACCCCATCGCCATCAACGCCGTCCGCCTGGAATTCCTCACTGCCCCCGCGACTTTCGTCGCGGGTACCAGGGCACCCACCTCATGAGCCTCCGCCGCCGGCCGCCCCGCCGCCGGCCGCCCCGCGGCCGCCCCCCAGCCGTGCGCCTCCCAGACCGACACCAGAACTCCCTACACCCGAGAAGCCTACGGGGTCCCCTGCTCAGCCTGGAACCGGGACCCCGCCTCATGCGACCTCGCCCCCGCCGGTGAGGCGCACGGGGAGCAGGGCGCCCGGAGGCGCCACGCCTGCGCCTACTGCGCCAACTTGAGGCGCATCCTCACTATGCACAGTGAGGCGGTGTGCAATACAGAGCGCCTTCGGAAACACGCCTCCGCCACCCCCGTGACACCCTCGGCGGATTTTTAGTCCGTCGGCGGTGACCAGCCCACCCGGCTCGGCCGAGGCGAGCACCAGGAGGGACCAGCCCAACGTCCGCCCCCCCACCACGCAGCCCGAGCACCAGCCGCTCCCAGCGGCGACCCCCCTCCCGGGAGGGCTCCTCACATCCCCCGACCATCTGCCGCCTACACACACGTCAACGTCATCCCTGTGACGTCACAAGCCGCCCTTCCAACAGCCCAAAACCGGGAACTGCAATTAGGCGACTCGAAGTCCTCCGCCCGCCCACAGGGTGCCCGCCGGCCCACCACCGGGGCCGACGCAACACCCGGGGGACCCCCCGCGTCGCAGCCTCTCTCATCTCCCCCGGCAGGTTACGTAACCCTCCCCCGCCCCGCCGCCAACCCGCCGCGTCCCAAAGCCCGTTACGTAACCCTCCCGTTCCCTGCCAGCAGTGTCTCACCACCATCGTCCCTGCTTGCCCTGCTCCACCACCACCGCCCCCCCCCACAACCACCCCCGCCGCCGCCGTCACCGCCTTGCGCCCTCCCCCGGTGACTCCGCCTACCTCCACCACCTCCCCGGCCTCCCGCCCTCCCCTGGCCATACCGCCGACCCTCCCCCCCCTCGGCCCATGGGCCCCCTCCCCTCCTCCACCCCCAACTTCCAATCCCTCTCCCTCACAACAACCGCGCCTCCTCCCCCTCCCCTCCTCTCCCCCCCCCCCACCCCTTCTCTCCCTGACCCTGACCCCCCACCCCCCATATCCCCCCTCGGCGACTTAGGCGAACCCATCGCCGACGTCGTCGATCCTGACATACAGGACACCCTCCCCACCGCCCCCTCCTGCAGCCCCTCCCCCCACGAATACTGCCACACCCTCCTCTCAATCTGGCCCCACCTCTCCGCCCCTGCCTGGGAGCGCTACCCCACCTTCTCCCGTGCCTACGACACCCTCCGGATCGCGGGCCTCCCTAATTTTTTGGCCGCCCGTATCCCCCTCCCCTCAGGCCTCCACATCCCTGTCTGGTGTGCCCGCCTCCACGGATACCACGACGGCGACCTCATCGACCTCCTCGAGTTCGGCTTCCCCGCCAATTACTCTGCCAGCACCCCCCCCCCCCGCCCTACCTACACCAACCACTGTGAAGCCCCGAGCACCATGCCCACCTCCGCGACTTCATAGCCACTGAGCTTGCCCACGGCGCCCTCGCGGGCCCCTTCCTCGCCCCCCCCTTCACGCCCTGGGCCCAGGTCTCCCCCATGATGACCCGCCCCAAATCCGATCCAGGCAAGAGGCGGGTCATCGTTGACATCTCATGCCCACCAGGCTCCCGAGGCGCGAGTTCCTCGGCAGGCCCCACGCCTATAGCCTCCCCAGTGTCGCCAACGTGGGTTGCCGCATTGTCGCAGAGGGCCCCGGAGCTTACACCTGGACGGCGGATATCTCCCGCGCCTACTGTCAGCTCCGGGCCGACCCTCTCTCCTGCCCTCTCTACAGCATCACCCTCGATGGCATGACCTACGTCGACCTCGCCCTCCCCTTTGGGTGCCGCTCCTCTGGCGCCGCCTGCATCCGAGTCACCTCCGCAGTCACCTGGGTCCTCCGCCGCGAGGGCTTCCACGCCCTCGTCTATGTGGACAACTTTGTCGGGTGCGAGCACACCTTCCTGAGGGCCCGCCAGGCCTTCGACGCCTTCATCGCCCTCGTCGGCGCCCTCGGCCTGGAGGTCGCCCCCGGGAAGTGCCACCCCCCGGCAGTCTGCCTCACCTGGCTCGGCTTCGCCATAGACAGTGAGGCGATGACCATCCGCATCGCACCTGACAAAGTCGAGGTCCTCATCCGGGACTGCGAGGCGCGGGTCGCCCCCCCGACCCTCAGGCGCCGTGACCTCCAGAGTATCCTCGGGCGCCTCAACCACGTTGGCAGCTGTGTCCTCCTGGCGAGAAAATTCATGGCCCGCCTCCTCGCCGCCCTCCGCACCTGCTACGGAGCCACCTCCATCACCCTCGGCGACGACGTGGTTCGCGGTCTATGGCCGCGCATCTAACAGCTAACAACAGCCTCTGCCTCCTCCGCGCCCCTGAGGTCCACCGAGTGGTGATTGAGTGCGACTCCTGTCTCACAGGCGGCGGCGCCTACTCCCCAACCCACTGCTACGGCCGAGGGTACTCCTTGGCCTTCCGGGAGCGGTACCCCACCATCCACCAGCTGAAGGCCGTCAACCTCGTCATTGCCCTCCGGACCCTCCTCCCCGACGACGTCGTGGGGGCCACCGTTGTCATCAACACCGACAACCTGGCCTCCGCGGCTACCCTCGAGTCCGGCCGGACCCGCGACGTGGACCTCGGCACCTGCGCCCGCGAGCTCTGGCTCATGGCTGCCGAGGGCTCCTTCACCCTCGCCATCCTCCACAAGCCCGGGGCGGAGCTCGTCCTCACCGACGCCCTCAGCCGCGCCCACCTCCCCAGGCCCTGCACTGAGGTTGCTCGGACCGAGGTGGCTAGCCTCGGGCTCACCTACCTCTACCCAGACCATGACGCCTTCCCCTCTAATCCCGGCCTCTGATTGCAGGATACACCGCGTCCGAGGTCGCGGCCGTGGACGGACTTAGGATCGCCGCCCTCGCCCCCGCGACCTGGAGGAATCGTCGTCGCCAGGCCGAGGGCTACGTCTCCTTCGCCTCATCCCACGGCCGGGACCCTCTGGCCCCCACCGCCTTCGACGTTGCCGCCTACACGGCCGCCCTCGATGCGCGGTCCATAGCCCCCGCCTCCGTCCACAACACCCTATCCGGGGCTCGCTCATGGGTCGACGCGGCCGGGGGCGACCCCACGGCCTTCGGATCGCGCCTCGCCCGGGACTTCTGCCCCGCCTCTGCTCCCTCGCCACCTCGCCACCGTCGTCAACCACCTCGATGCCGCCGGACCCTCTGGCATCGTCCCTCGGGCCGCCCTCCTCCTTGGGTACTACGGGATGCTGAGGCAGTCCAGCCTCCTCTCTCCCAGCCCCGAGGGGTGGGGCGGCCCCCACACCATCACCCGTGCCGACGTCGCCCCCGCCCCCGGAGGGCTCCGCATCACCATAAGGACCTCTAAGACCATCGCGCTGCCCTCGGGGGCGGTCATACTCTTCGTCCCCGCCACGCCCGGATCCCGCCTCTGCCCCGTCGCCGCATGGCGTGCCGCTGTGGCCCTGGTCCCTGCTGCCCTGGATGCCCCGGCCTTCATCCTGCCCTCTGGCCACCCCCTCGACCCTCGGACCCTCACAGCAGTCCTCAGAGGCGTGCTCCTCACACTTGCCGTCCCCGCCCCCGACACATACACGCTCCACAGCCTGCGTCGGGGCGCGGCGCAGGCCTGCCAGAGGGCGGGGGTCCCCCTCAAGGTCCACCACCTCCCCCCTGGCCACACCCTCCTCTCAACTCGAAGTCTTGAGGCTGCGAGCACCAGGAGGGATCTGCCAAAGTCCCTCCTGGCAGGTCCCACCACCACCGCCATAGTTGTTCGCTATTTTAAGGCCCATCCCCTAACAGTGACATTGACACTCATTCTTACATCCTTGCACTTTATTATCCTTGTACATTCACCTCCCCACCATTGTACATTGCCCCACCCACTTTACTTAATAAAGTGTGTTCTTCCCACCCCTGCCTTGACTTCCTCCTTCGCTGCGCATCGGTCGTAATGCTTGCATTGCGCTTGATTCGCAGTGAAGGAGGAGTACCCCCCCTCTCTTCCTCCGCCGCCGGCAGTTGGGTTGCATAACACCCCCCCCCTCTCCTTCCCCTCCTTATAAGCTGCCTCCCAGCCTTCCCTCTCCACCCCGTCTCCTACCCCTATGCCAGACACACCTCGACCATTTTTCTCCACCCACTCACCCTTACTATCTTACCTACACCACCTAGGGCTGAGGGCTCTTCGGGGCCCATCCCCTAACAGTGACATTGACACTCATTCTTACATCCTTGCACTTTATTATCCTTGTACATTTACCTCCCCACCATTGTACATTGCCCCCCCCCCCACTTTACTTAATAAAGTGTGTTCTTCCCACTCCTGCCTTGACTTCCTCCTTCGCTGCGCATCACTATCTGTGTGTGTATTTCCATCCTTATCCTGGAAGCCTATGCGTTCTTCTATCTTATTTTGGGGAAATAGTAAGCTTACATTTTTCCAGAACTTATTTGCGTTGCTTCCCCAGTCCTTGTCTTGTTTTATTATATATTTGTTTTTTGCTGTCCTCACTGCTTTGAGGGAGTTGTTTCTGGCAGTATTATAGGCCCTTTTATCCTCTGGGTCTTCAGTACGTTTCACTTTGTCACCTAGCTTTCGTTTTGTTGCGATATGCATTAACAGTTCCCTGTCTACCCACGGGTCTTGGTTTCTCTGTATTTTTAGTTTTTTTATGGGACACATCTCATCTAATGATTGTTTTATTTCTGTGACAATGTTATTCCAGTAGATATCAGGGTTATTTTTGTCTGTTGTGAGGTTGCCTATAGTTTCATATAGGTGGTTTTTTAGTGTTTCTTTTGAGTAGTTTTTTAGGGATGTGCACATCTTATATTTATATTGGCTTGTGCTTTTGAGTTTTTTCCTCATTACATATATTAGCTCGTGGTCACTTATACCCCAGCTTCTAGTGCCCCATTTTGTGGCATGGTTTGAGTTGGTTAGTATTAGGTCAATTGTTGAGCTATTGTTTCCTAGTCTTGTGCTGTCTGTAATAAGTTGCTGTAGCCCTAGGATTTTGATAGTGGTTTGTAGCATTAGTTTATTTTTGTCATTGCTGCTGTAGTTTATGTTGAAGTCCCCTAGCACAAAGATTTCTGCATTTGTTAGTTTTCTCACTGTATTTATACTTTTCTCTAGAGTTTCAAGGAATGTTTCAATATCCCCGGAAGGTGGTCTGTAGAGGCTTGCTATGGCCAAGTTAGCCTGCTTCTCGTTTTTTATTAGGCACCATAGTAGCTCCATGTGTTCATTTTAGTTGTTCGCTATTTTTAGGGCCTCAGTGTCAAGATTTTTTTAGGTTTTGCAGTAGATTGCAACACCTCCACCTTTTTTTGTTACGTTTGCTATGTTAGTTTGCTGTCTGTCATTACGTACAAGCCTAAATCCTTCTATGTTGAGGGTGTTGTCTTGATGTTTGTCAGTGAACCATGTTTCTGACAGTGTTAAAACATCAAGATTTTCATTTTTTAGGTGGATTTTTATTGTGTCTATTTTATTGGATGCACTCTGCCAGTTTAGGTGGGCAAGGTGCGTGCCCCTTCCCAGCCTGCATTCAATTTCATCTACCATCTTTCTTTACCTATAAGTTCGGCGTTTGTTAGATTTCGTGAGTTTTTAACTTTGTTTAGATTGTTTTATGGGCGTATGGGCTGGTGCATACAGTACATATGCCCTGTTTTGTTATATAGTTTCATACATTGCCGTAGACTGCGCCTGTGCGAGTGGAGGGGAGGTACATGCCCTGGGATGGATGTTAGCTATACACAGTATTTCTAGTGCTTTAAATTTTGGTTAGTGGTATTTTATGGAAAGTTTGTGATACTCATGGTTTGGAGCCCTGGTGTTGCTTCTGCCAGTTCTCCGTCATGCTATTTGTCAGCCTTGTAGCGACGTATTTGGCAGTGTTCATTGAAGTGTACACCATCCGACATGCCTATAGCGTAACGCACCGATCTCCTTCTATCTTGCCTGAAGAGGTCTATGCTTTCTGTGTGTGTCTGCGTATTCACATATCATACTAGTGCATTGTTAATTAATAAGTTATTTTGATGTTTTGCTTTCTTGGGTTTACTGTGTCTATTTTATATTTAGTTTATTTTGCTTATTAATTTTGGTTTCTATTCTTTGGTGTTTGTGAGGCTTACCTTGACTTTTTGTAGGATTTCTCCCATTCTATTTTTGTATCCCTGTTTGACTGTTTCCCCTTCACTGGCACTGTCCAGGAACCTACCTTAGCCCCAGTATGGGCACTTTGTGCACTCTCTGAATGCATTGCCTGGAGCATTGATTAATTTTTTCTTTAATTTCTCATTTTGGGTGAATTTCGCACATATGATGTCTTCCAGGACTTTTTCGTTGGTTTTGCACCATTCTGGCCATCTCCATATTTTCTTGGCCATTGCCTTTATCGTGTATGGATTCTCTGCATTGTCTATCAGCCTCATTAGGTCATTTTTTTCATGAAATTTGGCCATGATAGAGTAATAGTATTGTTCGGCTGATGTGTATTTCTTTCCGTCTTTGCCTGTGATCTTGCATGCGTATTGGTTGCTGAAGGGGGAGTTGTGCCCTTGGAAGGATACTCCCCAGGCATGTTCCCTGGTTGCTGCTTTTTCAGGGGTGATTTCTTCTATTTCTATTTTTTCGAACTCGTTGGGCGAGTACATCTTCCCGTTTATCTCGATATTTCACCCTCTCATCCTGACCATTTCTATTTTCTCATTTTGGCTTTTGTTTTCAACGGCCAGTGTGTACATTTGGTGTACTGTCTTTTCACTCAGCATTTCTGCTTCTTTCCTGATTGGCCTGATTGATACTTTGTTATAGTCTTTTCTGGTTTGTAGAGTTTTCTTTTTTTGGAAGAGTTCTTTTCTCTGCGATTCTTTTTCCAGTTGGATTCTGATGCTCCTTGGCCTATCTAGGTTTTTTTCGTTGCTCTGTGGGGATGCCTCTTCAGGCTTCTGGTTTTGGCTTTTGCCTTTTGTCTGCTCCATGTCTGCCTCACTTTTTAACAGTGTTTTGTCTTTTTGTTTTTGTTTCTTCCCTAGACGGTACGCTTTAGTCACTACCGTCCATCCAAAGTCGCAGTCCGCTTTGCTCAGCATGTCTGTGATTGTTTTCTCCATGTTTTCGTCCTCTTTTTCAGGGATACCGTGCACGACAACGCTGAGCTTTTTGTTTTCATCTTTTTGTGTTGGTTTTGGTTTTGGGGCAGGGTCGGTGGGCGTTTTGTTTATTTCAGTGGGTGTTTTCTTTGCATCGTTGGTGGTTTTGTTGGCATTGGTGTTGTTTTCTTTTCTTTTGAGTTTTTCATACTCTGCTTTGTACCATGAGCACTCGTAGAGTGCTATATGCCATTTGGAGTGCCTGTAGCCTGCTCTCATTTATTGTCATCGTCATTGCCGTTTGTTTTCGTTTTGTTCTTTCCGTTTCCGTTTCCGGTTGCACCCATGTCTTTTCCCCTGTTGTTTTCGTCTTCATTTCTTTGGCTTTCTCGTGTGAGTTCCTCTTTTACTGTCTGGATTACCAGTTTCACATCAGTTTTATATCAGAACACACACCATAGGTAGATTAAAGGGACCAGATATAGGTCGCTAAGACACTACCCGTACTCCGACAAATGCTCTCCAAGCATACCTTTGCCAGTTTTCAGTTTATGCAACTACATATGTGGGGGGGGGGGGGGGGGGGGGAGTGTGCTTGGTTGCTTCTGTTGTGTTTTATTTAGTCCAGTAGCACTGACACTTTTAGACAACCATATAGAGATAGAAATGTTAGAAATTGCAATCTAAAATGATAAATATAAAGTTCAAATGTTTATTTATCATAACCAGCTACTTTTTGTGTGAATAATTGATTAAATCATGTAGATTAATAGACTTTAAAAGGTGAATAGAGAGCTTTCTGTGGCTGGCATCTTGGTGGTTGCCATGGCTTCCCCTGTGTGTGGGGAACCCCTCTAGGTCATGTGATGTGGGAATCCCACCTATGATGTCATTCATACATCACAGACCTCAACTCAGCTCCCACATGTTCAGTGGCATGAACTGAACAAACTAAGCAATGGTATGTTTGGAGAGCTTTTGATGCTGGATTCATTTGTATCTGGGTGAGGTATAGCCGGCGACTTTAAATAATGGTCAGTATCCATGGATAGGAAATATATAAAACAATATCAAAATAACAGATTTTTGGTTCTCGTGAACCTTAAACATGATTGAAGGTTTGTAGGAGAGTACTGCTGAAATTCTAAATTTGAAAGCGTATGCAAACAAATAAGTTTCACTAAAGCGGCTGTCAGACCTCGCCAGATTGAGCAATGGACAGAATTGTCTAGTCCGGTGGTGATAAGTGTCAAAATGTATTAAAATGTGTCAAAATGTTGCGCTATCGGGTAAATGGCCGCTGGAGGAACGGACAGGAAACAGACAGGAAACGGACATCTAAAACATATAGCAAAAACTCTAAAGCCATCAGACTGCAACTCTAACCACACAAAACAGTTGCAGGCTTGATATGTTATCCAGTTTAATAACATTGATGTTAAGGAATGTCTATGCGGGTATAGCAGTACCTCTGATATCTTAGGTCCTAAAATACCTCAGGGAGTTTGACGCCCCTGCCTTGCAAAGTTGTAAACCACTGCCTTGTGGTACATGTTCTTGATAGAACCAAAGGCTAAGGGAGCAAACCCTAACAGAAAACCATGGACGTATGATGTCATGCGAATTAGGGCCTTAAAGCAGCCATATTGCATGAAAAAGTTTCAATGCTCACACTAAACAAATAGTGAACTCAAACAATGTTAATACTACACACTCTGAGAGGACATGTTGGTTGCACCCTAACATACACCTCATGACAATATTGCATATTACACGTACAGTTGAACACATAGTCATTCAAGATAGTCTCATCTAACATCAGGTCACATTTAGAAAATGTTCCACTGGCCAGATCCCCAAATGGTTGGTGCGTCTTCATCATGGGAAAGAAGTCGCGTTGATTGTAGTCACCACATGTAGGATCTCGTTCAACCACAATCCTAATCATTATACTTATTTTGCTCTCAGTTTCCATGTGTCTTGAAATAATCATTTGATCACCAGCAGCAACAGATGCACAGACATTTGGATCAAGGTTGTCTATTTCTGGAAGCATCTTGGATGGCGTCGATTTGAATCCTATCAGGTTTGTAGGAGAGTACTGCTGAAATTCTAAATTTGAAAGGGTACGCAAACAGATAAGTTTCATTAAAGCAGCTGTCACACCTCGCCGGATTGAGCAACGGACAGAATTGTCTAGTCCGTTGGTGATAAGTGTCAAAATGTATTAAAATGTGTCAAAATGTTGCGCTATCGGGTAAATGGCCGCTGGACGAACAGACAGGAAATTGACAGGAAATGGACATGAACGGATAGCCAATGGACGAAACAAACTCAAACCGGACAAGAACGGCAGACGTCAATCCGGTGGCATCCGTTCCTAGTTTTGTGCATGTTCAGAACTTGTATGGACACAAACCGGACTTTGTTCGGTTTCTGTCCATTTCCCCCAATCCGATGAGGTGTGACAGGGCCTTTATGCTTAGAGGGGAAGTAACGTGACAAATGCAGCTTTGCATATTCACCGTTGTCATAATCCAATATCATTAATGACAGTGTGTATATTTTTAAATAACTTTTCTTGGAGTTATTTAAACTCTAATCAAGGCTGAGGGTCCCTATGACTAAGCCATATAACTATAGGTATTAGCCTATTTTCGCCCCAATGACCCTCCTTAGCTGTTTGTTCATTCATTGGGGTTTTTATGTCCTGGCAACATCTAAGGTCATACCAGGATGGGTACCGACTTGCGATGGTGTGCACTCAACTTTTATAGTGCCATCCAACTGGTAGACCAGGCTACCGGCAGCGTGACCTGATTTCCTACAGTCACAATATCCTGATACTGTGCTAACCAGTCCTTGCCCTGTCCTAGTAATGCCGACTGCAAGGCTAGGTAGCAACAAGAATCAAATTTGTAAGTCATTTGGTTTAATTCGACCGGGAATCGAACTCCCCATCTCCAGCACTAGAAGCATGCACTATACCGATTCGAGTACCACGTCCAATCCCCTCCTTAGCTATTAGACTGCTGTAGGACAGTGAATACTTCAACACTTGGATAGACTTTCTCTGTGGAAGTGAACTGGGACCTGTTAAAACGCATGGCTCACTAACTATAAAGGAGGGATATAAAGAAGCAGTTCACTGTAATAGCAGAGAACCACAACGCATACATTGGATAACAGTGAATTTGAAGTCCTTTGACGATACTTTATGATCTATGTAATTCCATCTATCTCTGCCCTTTATGGTATCACGGAATGGGATATTTGAGCTCCAACACAATAGGTAAGGGTTGATCTGGCCAGGAGCATAAAACCCCTCCACTCATTGTCCTTAGCAGTTCCAAGTGCAATACAATTATTTCTAGAATATAAGAAATGTTCAGATATAGCAAATAGTCACTGTGGAATACATATTAAAATCAGGGGCTAATATATTGCATATATATATATATAAATATATATGTGTGTGTGTGTGTGCAATATGGAAAGGATGAACATTCATGGAAATGATATGTACAATAAATATATATCGCCTAAATGTCATCCAGCATACTGATTAGCACTGTACTTACCACATCCATAGAATTCAATCATGAAACCCAGTTTATTTGGACTTGCAGTTACTACTTCCATCTTTATTATTTGTCCTATTATAGGTGGCTTAATTTCCTGCGTGATACTCTCAGTCCAATCCCCATAGTCATTGACAAATATCTTTGGGAACACAAAAGCGTAGCTGTATGTTATAATGTAATGCACATTGTATGTACTTAGGAAGCACAGGCTGTTAGGATGACATTACATATGCATAACACAGTTTATTTCATCGTAAGCACAACCTTTTTCTATTTACTTTTTCTAACTCATAATGAACATTTCAGTTAAAAACAGTTACTGTTGACATCAAATTTGGATAATATTTTCATTAGACTGATGTACAAATGCCTCATTCTTAGTACATGAAACCACAAGGAAACATTCTACTCTGATATGTATAATAAATAAATAAAAATAGACTGATGAGGGTATAAATGCCAGGCATGTTACACCCAGAAGGTAAACTATGAACTTAAAACCCAAAACTAATGACCACTAACACAACAAGGTTGTTTTGTTTGTTGTTGTTTTACGTCCTAGCAAAACCTAAGGTCATATCAGGATGGGTACCGACTTATAACAGTGCGCACTCATGGCGACTTTATAGTGCTCCCCCACTGGAAGACCAGGCCGCCAGCACCATGACCTGATATCCCACTCAGTCACATTATCCTGACACTGAGCCAACCAGTCCTTGCCCTATCCTAATAATGGCGAGCCCCAGGGTAGGAAGCAACAAGTATCAATTTTTAAGTCATTGGTTTGACTCGACCAGGGTTCGAACCTACCAACACGGTATAATATTACTGAATGCCCGGCCACGTGTGGGACACCCGATAATACTACAAAACTCTCCCCTTCATCTCACTTGTCTATCACCTCATTAACCAATACTAAGGAAGAATGAAGACAAGTCACACAGATAAACAGTGGAGAAGTTGTGCTTTAATAACACCAACTCCTGTCCACCTACCAGTTACCTAGCATCCACACCCCTTACCTTCTAGCCACACAACATCTCATTACTACTTTAGCCTGTATAGAAAGCAGTGCCTACAGCCCATGGGACAGGAGTCCTATGGCTGAGTACACACTCAATTGGAATAGATGAATTTTGATAGCATCAGACAGAGTGTCTGGGGTTCCTGCTCAAGAGTAGGTGTGTCTCAGTCAAGAGCCAGGAGTAGAGTGATCTCTGTCCAGTGTGTCTGAAGCAGAGTCTAGAATAATTATCTCAAAGTGAGGCTAGTGTGGTCAGAGGGCCAATGGGATGCAGGTGACTGGGAAGTCCACAGCCAGCCAATCAGGCACCTCCACAGTCTGGGTGGGTGGCACCCTCCCCAGTGGGGGTGGCTGTCACTCAACCCAGCTGCAGGTGGTGTCCTGTGTGTATATGCAAATTAGGCTGATGTGCCCACCCAGAGGTCATGTAGGGACAGGTAGCTGCACACAGTTAAAATAGATCTCTGTTAAAATGGCCTTTTCTCCAATTGCACTCTTTATGGATGCATAGAGAAACATTTCAACAATCCTGTACTGAATCTTATATAGGAACATTTCTTCATTAATCTCAGGGATAATATATTTCACATAGCTTATATCATGTCATAATGGGAGTGGGATATTATTACTTTTAGTTTACATAACATTGTCCCCACTCCATCGCCCAAGAATAATAATGCTCTCTGCCAATATGTAATTCCGAACCGAAAATCCGTATATTTTTACAACGGGAGACGGATGCTCTAACTCATTCGGCCATCCCGTCTGGTACACAACAAGGTGAAGGAAGTTAGAGAAAGTAACTATAGGTACCCAAACAACTGACTAATTGTAGAACTAACGAATTCACAGAGGGTAGTAGGGAAATGTGGGAGAATGCTTACAAGGAATGAATGCATAGAGTGGATAGCTACACTACTGAAAGTGGCAAAACAATGGGAACCATGAGACTATTAGGCCTACTGTCTAATAGTTAAAACAGGTCATTACACTTAACCGTTATGGGCAGCATAAATACACCATCACAATTTATTTATTTTGTTAACAAAAAAGATAATCGAGTGTAGGCCTACCATCTGATGGTAATGTAGTGTATTAAATTAAAGGGTTCCTTTGAAACTCGATTGCAATATACCTGTAGCCTACATCTGAATGCGTTGTTATTTTGTGCTTAATTATGTACTGGTATTCAGGTTAGCATTACATATGGTGTGAGCAGTAGATGGGTTAGAATAACTTAACACTTACTAACTACACACAGTTCACACATTACATACCTTTGGTTCATTATTGTCTTTGATTGTGACAAACCCAGAATTAACAAGACGATAATGCAGCAGAAATGTGAAGACAAACAGCTGGTAATTGCCGCTATGGGCACCACCTTTCAGTCCGATGAGAGTTATCCGAACAGGAATTCCTGATCAAAGCAGAAAAAAGCTGTGCACATTGATCATTACCGTACTCTCCCAGGTTAACGCCCATGTGTCGGTTAACGCCCACCCCACACTTGGCCAATATTTCGAAAACGCCCACCCCTTATACCCCAGTCACACGAGAGCCAGTTTTCGCCGCCAACCTCTTTACGACCAAAAGGTCGCCAACCACCCAGCATCCTATTCGATACATTGATTCAAAAATGCTGTCAGCACTAGGTTGGTGACCCGGCGCCGACAGGTCACCTACCTGACAGCGCCAGGTCGCCAACTGCTATGTTGGTCGCCGTCCTGGCACTGTCTAGGCTGCCTGGTGCAGACCTGGCGCTACCAGGGCGGCGACCACTTTGTCAGCATATAAATGCCAGGTGTCAGAATGCATGTTTTCATTTGCATCTAGACATCCGGGGGATACACATGACATCCATGCTGAAGGAAAAGGCTCCCTACTACTTGTAGGAATACATTGTGGCTCTTCCTCATCATCAACTGCCTCATTGAGAGTATATCCTTTGTCTTCTTCTTCATCGACCATGGTTGAGAGTACATCCTTTGTCTTCTTCATCAACAGTGGTTGAGAGTACACCCTTCGTCTTCTTTATCATTGACTGGGTCAAGGCTGGAGTGCCTGGATCTTTCTGCTCGGAAGCTGTGGTCATGGCTGGCCCGGCTGGGTTGACGCTCCGAAGATTACAATGACAAAATGCATGCACTTCACTTTGTCTGCTACATCTGAGAATAAGAAGGAGGCAACAGAGAAGGTTTTGGGTGCGCCCGTGGATATCAGAAGGCTTACATTTGGCGAATACGAAAATCTCATGGCTGAGCCAGAGCTTGTGTCACATGGATAATTTTGCAGCTACCTTCGGATGGAGCCAACCATGCTCTACGAGATTTTGCAGAGAGTGACCCTGAGGCTCGACAAGAAGGACATGGTCATGCACAAGGCGTTGAGCCCCAGACTAAAGTTGGCCATCACTTTTCATTTCCTTGCAACTGGGAACAGTTACCACAGCCTGGCCTTCTCCTTCAGAGTTGCAACACGCAGACTGAATTGTCCTGGCCAATTGAGGGTGCTAATGAATTTGTAACATTGGAGGACTACCGTATCACAACACCTAACCCTAGCACTAGCACTTCAATTTCTGTACAAACTAATACATCTAAAGAACAAGTAACATCAAATAGCAAGAAAGTAACACATAAGAGCAATAGCAATGCATCAAGCAATTTAAAATCACAACCTCCCTTAAACACAAACTCGCAAGTGACAAAGAAAATAATTAATAAATCACAAAGAACTGGAAGACAATCGAAGGGCTCAAACGACCCTGTCAAATTATTCAACAAGTTTGGGCACTTGGATGATATGGCAGTGGAGAGTGGAACGAGAGCTAGGTCTCACTCTGCAGTTCACCCTCCGTAGCATTTTAGTTGTTTATGACTAAATATTTATTGTTTTAAATGGCTGCTGCAACTATGATACAGTGGAACTGTCGTAGTTTACAGGTAAATCAAAATGAACTGGAACTAGTCATTCAAAGATATAATTCATCTGTAATTTGCCTGCAAGAAACAAAAATAGATAATGCAAATATGACTTTAAAAGGTTTTGCATCTTATCACAAAATGGTCACAACAGATGATATGGGTAGGGCACATGGTGGGGTGTCTATTTTTACAAAAAGCTCTCTTTACAAATTTACAAGCTGTCGCTGCCAAAGTAACTCTTCACACCACAATAACATTTTGTTCATTATATCTTCCTCCTTCTAGTCCTGTAATACATGCAGATTTAAACAATCTTTTTGCTCAATTACCCCAACCCTGTATCATAATGGGAGATTTTAATTCGCAGAATCACCTCTGGAGTGCCACAGACAATACCGATCCAAAGGGACGCATTGTAGAAGATTTCATGAGCAGGTAGAATCTCTGTCTGTGGAACGATGATAGTCACACATATCTCCATCCAGGTACAGGTTCCCTAACTTCAATTGACCTCACCATGTGCTCGCCCCAAGTTTTCCTTGATTTTTCTTGGGAGGTGGAAGAAGACCAATGGGGTAGTGACCACTATCCCATTGTATTGTCCAGCCACTTTTCTCCTTCTGATGAGAGAGTGCCTAAATGGCACTTTCAAAAGGCCAATTGGGCCAAATTTCAATCTCTTTGCCTTGAAAAGATCATAGGCGATCTTCTGCAAGATGTGGAAGATCCCATTAAAGCTTTGACAGACACACTGTATGACGTTGCTAGCAATTGTATTCCTAAGTCAAATCCTAACCCTAAAAAGCCAGAAAAACCATGGTTCACAGAGGAGTGTAAGAAGGCTGTAAAAGCTCGTAAGAAAGCTTTAAAACAATTCAAGAGACAGCCAACACAGTGCAATCTACAACAATACAGAATAAAAAGAGCCAAAGCCAGATATATCATTCGTTGTAGTAAAAAAAAAAGCTGGTCAGATTATACATCAAAACTGAACACCCGAACACCCATTAAGAAATGTTGGGATATGATTCGAAGGATCAGTGGTAAAGGGGGAGGCGCAAGAATAAAACATCTTAATAAAAATGGCCAAAGCATTTCAAATCCAACAGAAATAGCCAACACCTTAGGTGAATCTATATCCCAGAACTCCTCTTCCGGTAATTGCACTCCTAACTTCCAACGAACAAAAGCAAGGCAAGAAAGAAAGCCTCTTAATTTTACTTCTCAGAATTTAGAAAATTATAATAAGCTCTTTTCCATGGAAGAATTACAAATTGCTCTGTTTAAATCTCACGACACAGCACCTGGACCAGATCAGATCCATTACCAAATTCTTAAACATATGCCAGCTGAAACCAGGATGCGCTTCTTAGAAATATCCAACACCATCTGGATGAGTAGTAACTTTCCCCCTTGCTGCAGCGAGGCCACAGTAATCCTGATACCAATCCCAATAACTAACTCCACCAATCCCAATAACTAGCGACCAATAGCACTCACAAGCTGTGTATGTAAGACCATGGAACGCATGATCAATGAAAGGCTTGTTTGGTTTCTTGAAGAGGCTGCTATTATCTCCTCTTCTCAAAGTGGTTTTAGAAAGACCAGAAGCACCATGGACCATCTGGTACGCCTTGAGACATTTGTGAGAGACGGTTTTATATAGGGTGAACACGTTGTTGCACTTTTCTTTGTCTTGGAGAAGGCATACGACACCACATGGAAATATGGCATTATGAAAGACATTCAGGATAGTGGATTGAGAGGCAAACTACCTCTCTTTATAGAACAATTTCTTTTAAATAGGTGTTTCCGAGTCCGTGTCGGAAGTACTCTGTCAGAAGCCTTTGACCAAGAAATGGGTGTACCACAAGGGAGCATCTTATCGGTCACACTGTTCATAATCAAAATTAATAGCATTGTCGGTTGTGTCAGACCTGAGATTGATAAATCTCTCTTTGTAGATGATTTCCACCTTTGTTACAGGTCTAGAAACATGGCAGCTATAGAAAGAAAACTGCAGCATCACCTGAACAGAGTTGCCGAATGGGCTGACGAAAATGGTTTTAAATTCTCTCTCAGCAAAACTGTGTGTGTGCATTTCTGTCAATAGCGGGGTGTACACCCAGACCCAGAGATCTATCTCAACCAAAAACAGATTCCTGTGGTTGAAGAAACCAAATTCTTGGGTGTTATTTTTTACAAGAAATTGAATTTTATTTCGCACATTAAATATGTCAAAAAGAAATGTCAAAAAGCTCTAGACCTCCTGAGAGTTGTTGATCATACCAATTGGGGGGGGGCGACCGCGCCACTCTTCTTTCTCTCTATCGTGCACTGGTCAGATCAAAGCTCGATTATGGCTCCATGGTCTATGGATCAGCCAGACCGTCATACATCCAAATGTTGAAACCCATTCAAAATCAAGGACTCAGACTCTGTCTTGGAGCACTTCGAACTTCGCCAGAGGAGAGTCTTAGTGTAGAAGCAGAGGAACCTCCACTTGCGCTGAGGAGAGAAAAGCTCGCTCTACAGTATGCATCCAAGATCGCAGCAAATCCCAGCAACCCTGCCTATGACTGCATTTTCAACCCAGGCAATGAAACACTCTTTGCCAATAAACCCAAGGCCATTCCAACTTTCGGTATGCATATTAAGGAATC
Organism: Branchipolynoe longqiensis; assembly: GCA_030323885.1. Classification (NCBI taxonomy): domain Eukaryota; kingdom Metazoa; phylum Annelida; class Polychaeta; order Phyllodocida; family Polynoidae; genus Branchipolynoe; species Branchipolynoe longqiensis. Next base: position 47,593 of record JASIRB010003524.1, read on the forward strand.
ATTAGAAACACTCGAGTTTGATGTCGATAACATTGCAAAATTCCAATATCCAGACACACCACCTTGGACATATGCTGTCAATGTGAACTTGGCTCTCTCTGAAGCAAGGAAAGACTCAACTGACCCTCTGATCTACAACAGTATGTTCAGGGAGGTTAATGACATACATTCTGATCATAAGTTCATCTACACAGATGGTTCTTACAAGGATGACAAGGCTGCAGCGGCAGCTGTCATGGGCAAGCACACCTTCTTGGAGCGATTACCAAAGGGTGCTTCGATATATTCAGCAGAGCTTGATGCCATATTCTTAGCAATGGACCATGTAGAAACCTCTTCCCATAGAAAATTTGTGATATGTTCGGATTCAAAATCATGCCTACAAGCTATTCAGAGCAAGGATTGGAAGAACTCTCTGATCCGCAAGATTTTAGAAAGGCTACATTATTTATGTTCAGGACTTCACAAAACTGTGCTTTTTTATTGGGTGCCGAGTCATGTTGGCATTCGAGGAAATGAGGCTGCAGACGTGGCTGCCAAAGAAGCTCTCGACAAATGCAGTACACGTCTTCCCATTCCTCACACGGACCTCAAAAGGCACATCAGTGCACTCATAAGGAAAAAGTGGCAATTACAATGGGATGAAGCTGTCATGAACAAGCTTCATGCAATTCAGCCCACCATTGGCAAATTTTCAGGTGCTTGTCATAGAAATAGACGCGAAGAGACCGTTGTTGCATGTATGCGGATTGGACATAGCTATTTGACTCATAGTTACCTTTTTAAAGCAGAAGACCAGCCAGAATGCATACCATGTGGAGTGCCTCTGACTGTGAAACATATTTTGATTGAATGCATTGATTTTGCAAATGTTCGAGCACAGTATTTTAATGTAGCAAGTATGAAATGTTTATTTGACACTGTTAGTCCTGCCTTAGTTTTATCGTTTTTAAAGCACATTGGACTGTTTAACCGGTTTTAAGACATTTTGATGGCATTGTATAGCCCTTAGTGTGCTGATATACCGTTAAGCATTTATTCATTCATTGCACGCAACACCATTTCCCTCTTTGTTCGCGAGGTGTGTGAAGCCATAATTAAAGAGTATAAAGACTTGCTGTCTTTTCCTAAGTGTCAAGCTGGCATGAATTACCCGCCAACTTTGGGACACGCTGGTACTTTCACCACACTGTTGGAGGCCATTGACAGGAAACACATAGCCATTAAGTGGCCAAAGGATTCTGAGTGTGTATTACAACTACAAAGGCTTTTTCTCCATCATACTGTTGGCCATCATTGACACAGACCACAAGTTTCTGTGTGTGGATGTTGGTGTGAATGGGGGCTACGTCTGACTGTGCTGTCAGGTTCCGGAACTACTGCCAGATGAAGGTGCCTGAAAAAAGAACATGAGATCTAATGAGTAAACCGTTGCTACACTTACAACAGTGAGGTTAACAGATGCTTGCAGCCTTTACAGGACGACACAACTCTAAATTAAAGTAAAACAAACAAATACCTGGGAACAAATCCATACAAGGCTGTGTACAGATGGCTAGAAAAAGTACATACACGCTGTGTACATGTCATTTACTAAATAAATTGACAAATGTTAAAAAATATACTAGGCTGTGAACATATGGGTACAACAACAAAGAAAACTACACCAAGTACAAACAATGCAAACAGACAGCTCACAATTTTTGTGCACAAGCTGAAAGTATAGAAAAGATGCAACAGCAGACATACTCACCACAGAGACCCATGCATTCCCCCTTCTGATTCAGGAGCCGGTCCCGCTTGCTCCACATTGACTGGTCATAGAATATGGGGTTCTCATTGAACCAATCAGCCAGCTCATCCTCCTCTGCGGCAGTGAGCATCTCCGGAGAGAGCAGAGTCCCATCAATTTCTCCATCAACCTCTCCAGCACCAGGTCCAAGTCTGGCATGCTCCTCTGTAACGGCCTCTCCTCATCGGCAGTACACAGCAGAAGCGAGCCGACCTCATGCAGGTCTTGGATAGATGAAGCTGGAGCAGAAGGAGCTGGAGCAGAAGAAGCTGGAGCAAAAAAAGCAGGAGCTGAAGCTGCAGCAGTAGGAGATGGTCTGCTCTTCTTGGGAGGCATTATCCTGAAGTAGTGGCTGTGAAGATGGAGTAGAATGAAGAAGTAGCAGAAGCAGCAGCAGGTCAGACAGTCCAGGAGCAAGTGACATCACCTCGCAAAACGATTTCCTTTTATAGGCACTGCAAAACGTGAAAATGGGCGGCGCCAGGGTGCCGCCTGTTCGCCAACCATTCAAAAAGGGTGGCGCTGAGGGGTTGGCAGCGAGCTGGCGGTGCCATGGCGGCGCGAGGATGTGAGTGGTAGGTGCCAACTCGCCAACCTTGTGCCACAATCGTTTCCACGCTCCAGAAAAATGTCGGGGGAAACGTGGTTGGCGACCTGGCAGCATCAGGTCGCCGCCAGGTCGCCAACCAAAACTGAATGGCGCAGCTGGCAGAGAATGCAAGGAGGTTGCAAGTGCAGCAGCTGCAACCTCTTTTCTTCCAAAATTTTCAAAATTGACGCAGCGTGGTTGGTGACCTCGCGGCGCCGGCATGCAAGGCGGACGTAAGATGGACATAAGGAGGACGTTTTGACGTCGCAAATTGAGCGTAAGCGAACGCAGGCCTCGTGTGACTGGGGTATGAAACACCCATGTGTGGGGAAAAGCCGACCCCGCCCCACTTCAATGATTTGCCAATTTAAACCACCAGCACTTTGTTGTTTTAGTTATTATTATTACTATTAATCGATCAAAACAAAAATCTTAATGAAAACCTAATACCCGGTACCTGCTTAGAGTTCAGTGTGGATGTGTAGGTCTATTGGGTTAAAGATGCATAGTTCGATGAAAGCTCAAATTTCCAAAACCAAAGCTAGATTTTATTCTACATATCTAACTTAGATACTGATATACTTATTAAACATTTGTTACTGCATAGAAGAAATACTGAGTCAATTAAAAAAATGTTAAACTGTTACTGCTGAAGCCTATGGTGTCAGGGTTTTGGTGTACTTGCCAACAATAATTTAACATATTTTCACTTCAGATATCTCTAAAGTTAGCAATTTTACATTAAATTACTTCAAACTAAAGTCATCATCATCATCATCATGCTGTCGGTCGCAATGCGACAAAGACTGCTTTCACCACTTGACTGCCGCTCTCCATTTAGCTCTCTGCTGTGAGAGTTGCGTCCATGAGTCGGTCTTAATGTCTCTCAGCTTCAGGTTTCTCTTGATGGGATCTTTGAACCGGAGACGGGGGCGCCCTCTCTTTCTGTAGCCAGAAGACAGTTGAGAATAGAGGATCTGCTTTGGTAGCCTGTCTGATGACATCCTCATGAGGTGTCCAGTCCACCGGAGATTCTTTTGATCAGAAGATCTTCCATAGAGGGCAGCCCCATCCGTTCGAGTATTTCCTTATTCGTCACTTTGTCCTTCCAGGTTAGCCTCATGATTGAACGCAGATGTCGCATCATGAAGGCATGCAGCTTTTTCACCTGCTGTCTGTACACTGTCCAGGCCTCGGATCCGTATAGTAGGGTGGATAGCACGATTGCGCGGTAGATCTTACCTTTGACCCGAATGGACACATGGTGGTTGTTCCAGAGTCTCTGGCGTAGTCGGCCGAAAGATGCGCTAGCCTTGGCCATCCTCCTCTGTATCTCAGCATCAATGCGTCCATCACTTGATATATTGCTTCCGAGATAGGTGAATTCCGGAACAGAGTTCAGCTTGTTTCCGTCAACCATGATCTCCTCCTCTCGGGTTCTTGTAGAGTTGGGTTGGTACAGCACCTCCGTCTTCTTGATGTTAATTTTCAGGCCAAACTTCTTTGATGCATCGGAGAAAGCGTCCACTATTTTCTGGGTCTCTTCAGCAGAGTGGGCACCCAGTGCACTGTCATCTGCGAATAGTAGCTCTCTCACCAGTATCTGAGTAGTCTTGGTCTTCGCTCTGAAGTGTGCGACATTGAATAGGTCAGCGCTCTGTCTGGACTGTATATAGATGCCATTCCCCATGTCTCGGAAAGCCTCGTCTAGCATTGCTGATAGGAAGATGGAGAAGAGCGTGCGGGGCCAGTACACAACCTTGCTTGACCCCATTGGTAACCCCGAACGATTCCGAGATTTCCCCTCCAGCACTAACGTTCGCCATCATTCCTGTATGTAGACCCTCGATCATAGTTGTGAACTTCTCTGGGCATCTATACTTCCTCAGTAGCTGCCATAGCCCGGTCCTCCCGACTGTTTCAAATGCCTTAGTGAAATCGACAAATACCATGTGCAGTGGTCGGTCCTGCTCAATGCACTTTTCTTGTAGCTGTCGGAGACAAAATATCATATCCACAGTGCTCCGGTTACCTCTGAAGCCACACTGTGACTCCGGAACTACACCAGGTGCTATGTGAATAGATAGTCTGTTGAGTAGGATCCTGGCGAAGATCTTCCCTGCTATGGAAAGAAGAGAGATTCCTCTATAGTTCCCACAGTCCGTTCGATCACCTTTCTTGTAGATGGTTACAATGCTGGCATCCTTCCATGCTTGGGGTACAGGAACCCTTCCTCCCAGGCAGTGGTGATATATAGTTTGGTACCTTTTCATGAAAGCTGCCTGCAAAAGTGTTGAAGTGCTGCTGGCTTTGCAAGTTACCAGCGGCACTCTCGGGGAGCAAATAAAGGTTTCACACCGGCAAGAACATGTCAAGACAGGCGCAAAACTATTTGTCCCTGCAGTGGCTGGTCGGGAGATGTTGGGAGTTCCATACATCAACCGCCCTTAATGCTGCCACAGTGACAGGGTGTTCTGTTTAGGGTTTGCTCCCTTAGCCTTCGGTTCTGTCAGGACCTGTACCACAAGGCAGTGGTTTACAACTCTGCAAGGCAGGGGCGTCAAACTCCCTGAGGTATTGCTATACCTGCAATACCTGCATACCATATGTACCTTACTAAAGTAAGGTATATAATAACGATCAACCTAATAAATTTATCTCAGAAAATGACAGAAACTCAAAACCATCGGACTATGCAAATTTAAGCATCCAGCAGTTCAGCATTTACTACACAAATGGTTCCAGCTTACAGCAATGGCACATAGAATATTTTTAGCGCAACCAGCAAGGTACAATGCCATCGTACTCAAGAAGGACGTCTCAGTTGATATGCTGAGACTGGCAAAATCAGCGACACGCCCAGCTGATGTTCAGCCACAGTGATGAATACTCTATGTGAATGTAATGTAGTTTGTTGTATATAATGTTTGAGTAATAAAATTATGTTATTGTATTCACATGTTATTTTAATGGCATGCAGGACATATGTAGGCCTACATATGAATTATGTGATACAGATTCATACAGGATTTTAGGTGAAAAATACAGATTGCCATCCAAGAAATGTGGCAGGTCAGAAAATTCAATAATGCATGTAGTAATTAAGCTACTAATAATTGACATACCGAGATCTATAATAATCCAACATGGTAGCCTGCATATAAAGCCCAATCCTCCTCGATTATGTCTGGCAAGGGAAGGATGCATGCCTGGCAGACCCCCTTTTGCGGAAAATGCGGTATTTGGGAGGTGGTCGACAAGTATAGAGTTGGTGCATGACATATCTGAAATAACAAAGTGGAATATTTGATCCATGTGAAAACCAGTGATTCGTAAAGAAGGAGGTGGAAGGCAAGAGTGGAGTTGGAAAAGGTCAACTGTTTAATGATGTGGTGAAGAACACACAATCAATACAGGGGCGAGGGTGAAGTAGTACTAGTAATACCGATACAATGTCAGTGTGAATTAAGTAAGCCCTATTAAGTAAGTTAGTCAGGTTTCAAGTCAGGGGGATTAAAAGGGCTGGGCTTTCCACTAGGCTGCTGGAAATATAGTAAAATAACCCCAACCTCCCGCTTTTAATTTGTAATCTCCAGCCAAAGAATTTATTTTTTAAACCACACCAAAACGCAGATCTTTAATCAAAATAACCAGAATGCACCTTTTTTTTCACACACCTCTCCCTCCCCCCTTCGGCCACAATAGTTCTCCCTATTTAGAATGTGTGTATTGGGGAGATCTCCCTACTTACACTCTTATCTACTTGGCGCCTCTGGTATGGGAAATAGTCAAATGGCTGGTTACTGTGTGCAGTTGCAGAGTGCCCTGGGGGTGGGGTGGGAAGTGAGGGGTGATGGTGGGGGGGGGGGGAGTTGCCCATTTGACGGGTCACATCAATGCAGGGATATTGAATCTGCTGGAGCCTCTGAGATCGACATCTGCCCACAAACCAAATGTGATGCACGACAAGGAACGAAGATGAGGCGTGGGTGGAGAAAAAGCACTTTATTGAGAAGTGCTGAATATGTACAGGATAATACAGGAATATGCGAACAGGATAATACAGTCAATATAATGATAATCAAGGGTGAGCAATACATGGTAAAGCAAGTGAATAGGATATGATAAAATAAAGATAAGCTCATAAGGAGGCTACGGAACTAGGAAAGTCAGCGAGGCGGCCCCGAGGAGCACTCCACCTCAGGGAAGTAGAGGAGAAGTTTGGGTGGGTGGGTAGAGAAAAATGGGAGAGGAGCAGTGGACGGGAGGCTGGAGGGCGACTGGCTGGAGGTGGCCCAGCAGGCAGGATATAAGGGCGAAGAAGCGCGGGAAATGCTGTAATGACCAACGGTCAGAGCAGGAATGAGGGGGGGGGTCCCCTTCCCTGCCGCGCATCAAACGCAATGCAAGCATTACGACCAATTCTGATATACTATGAAGTGATTCACAAGGAAGGAGACAGACCTTAGATGTTGCCAAGACTTGAATCTCAAACAGAAATATGTTGGTTTTATGGTTAGCCACTACACCAACCCTTTGCAACCACATCTATAACGCCTTAGTATTGGAATCGAATGGGAACCATGCCCTTCAATACCACAGTGGTGGTTTGACTTCACAAAGGGGGACAAGAGACCTCAATCCACCCCCCAAGTCAGGCCATGCCCCTTTAGCCTAACTGGTGGCCGTGACCCTATACCTCCTTGCTACAGACCCCAGACTACCCCTCTTCCTCACCTATTTTCCCATCATTTCTTCTGCCTACGCTGGAAGCCCTCACTTCCATTTAGTCCGACCTCCAGCACACTTCATTACCATGGCAACAGTCCAGAACAGCTTCCATGATGGATGATGGAGACATAGTATTAAATAGATGATGTTTACATGGTATTATATAGATAGCCCCATACAGGTCCCTCTGAATACCTAAGCAGTTCTAACTGTAACTCTTGGTTAAACTACTATGGCTTTAAATCCAACAGTTCTTTAATTTTACTCCCTGTGTGGATCTTATATATGCGTAGTAGTCTGTACATTAGCTCCACTACCATGCAGTAGCGGCAGACACTACGCCACACACCTACGCAGTTACACTGAACTGCGTTAGGTGGTGGCACGCTAGCCACTGGGCAGAGCCCCGACTGGGCTGCCCTCTACTCCATGTGGCTAGCACACCCCCCACCCACCTATAGAGGTGATGTGGGACCTGGTGAGTTAGGGGGCGGGTCAGTTGACTGTTGACGCCGCAGAGAGCGGATAGGTTTTGTAATAAACCAGTTGAAGCGTACTGTTACTCAATCTTGGCATTCTTCCGTGAGTGCGTGGCAGTGTGGAAGACCATGGACCATCACATATGTGACTGAATATAACCTATTGCATCCCACTAATGTCGCTGCTTCAATTGGGGTGGGTTTTCTTTCTTGGGGCGGGTTTTCTTTCTTCACTTGAGTAATATATAAGCTATTGTTTCTTGTACAAGAATTATGACATAATACTCCCCCCTTGACTGTATTAACTCTGTACTAGATCATACATGATGCTCATTAACTACCACAACAAAAACAAAGCAGAAATAAAGCATACATACCTTCAATGAGAACCTCAGTAACAGTCACGATACCGAGCATAACCTTTCTTTGAGATGATATGCGAACCATCTTATTAGGTATTGTGATTTTCCAGGTATACAGACCTGTGATGGATCGTTAAACAGATAATGGGATGTTAATTCTGATTAGATATACATACTTGATCTTCGTATTTCCTAAGGAAATAACTAATTTTTAATCCAGAAAAAGCTACCTGATTTATCCACTGAGGTGCCTGATTAAACACATTTACTAATGCAATTTACAACGATTTATTATATCTGACACATGATGCTCCGATTCAAGGCAATCCATCAGAGTTGCCTAAATTCTAGGTGACTAAGGCAAGAGGCCTGGGGTGATAACTATCTGGTAATGCAAGCTTAATGCTACCTCAGAGGATAAAATAAGCATAGTGTTGAAATTCTTTTTCTAATACATTGCCAAATTAATTACTGATATGGTTGATATTGGCAATGGAACAGGAATTAGATCCTAGCTAATACTGGCAGAGGAGTGAATAATGTCAACAATAGAGGTGTATGAGATCAGAACTTAACATTTCTCCAAATCTAAATTGAGGGCATTGACAAACGATTAGATCAAATAAACTGGAGGACTAAGACCAATGTGAAGAATAGATATTCATTTCAAGTTACCATCCAACCTAACCTGCCCTCACATACTTTCATCGTCCTTGGTCAATACTCACTTTCCTTTGAGCCTATTAATGATAAAAAAACGTTTTCTAGCCAAAGTGTTTCTTTGATACAGAGATACATTCTGCGTGGCGAATAAAAAGAAGTAGGCCAACATCGTGAATAGTGAATAGAATCAATAAAGCTGGAATACTATTCAACATGAAGATGAATGCCAGGAAGACCAAAACAATGGTTATAAGTAAAAAGACAGATAAACCAAATATCAATATAACCATAGATGGCACAAACATAGAACAAGGATCCGAATTCATATATCTCGGACAAAAGATTACAAATGATGGGAGATGTGAGGAAGAAATTAAAAGAAGGATAACAATAGCCCGAACAACATTCTCCAAAATGTATAGAGTGTTAACATCAAGTAAGATAATAATACAAACAAGGAAGCGTATTCTTCAGTGTTATGTGTGGTCTACTCTAATGTATGGGGCAGAGACATGGACAATCTCTAAGAAAATGTACAAACGTTTAGCAGCATTTGAGATGTGGACTTATCGAAGGATGATGAAAATATCATGGACAAAGAAGATCACCAACAAGGAAGTTCTCAGAAAAATTAAAAATAAGAAAAGCTTGTTTGCCACTATACAGACAAAGAAACTTATTTATTTTGGCCACATCATTCGTCAGAGTTCAATATACCGTACATTGTTGGAAGGGAAGGTGAATGGCAGCTGCAGCGAGAGGAGACAAGATACTTGCTCCACATGTCCATCTCTATTTCACAGTGGACAGGCTTGAATTATTCACAGTCTATCAGAACAGCACACCATCGGGACAAGTGGAGAACCATTGCATCCAACCCTCGGCTAGAGGACGGAACTATTGATTGATTGAGGCCAACATCATCCAACATATCGTGAGCCTATAGTTAGCCTAAATCAATGGTTAGCCTAAATCAAATACCAAAGTCAAACTTGCTCTAGACAACTAAAGGATTAGGAGTAAAAAGACTAGTAATTGGTTGGGCAATTAATCAGATTAACTCAACTCTCTTTACCAAGTCAGTCATGGAAATATACTGTTTGTTCAATGTTTAGCACACAATTTGTTGTTTAGTAGATGGAACCATGCACATCATTTTTTATAATGTTACAATTTAAGTCTAATTAGGCTTCCTAAAGATAGACAACAGATAAATCTCACATTAATGGCTAACTCATGGAATAATGTTGTGGTTTGCTGTAAATAATGAGGGTTTTCTATCAGTATACAAATAATAGGACAGCTAATTGCTGTGAGATAATATTCGAGATTGGCCTAATTGATTAATGGCCTCCCTGCATAATGGGTATTGCAAAGTGAGTGTCCAAAGGGGTGAGGTTATAAATTCACTGGCTATTCTGCATATATGCTGTCCCAAATCATTAGCTAATAATACACCAGTATCTAAGTTGGATATATAGGATCAAATGTAATACCTCTGTCACACTACGACGCAACGAGCCAACGTAAGCCTGACGTGGTCACTTTTCATCATTACGTTGACGTTGTTGTTGAAGATTTATACTGCCTATCATGGATAAGCCTGAATAGGCTTGTTTTCACCATTAGACAGTTTGTCGATAGAAAGCCCAAGCCTACACTTTTACCAACCCAAGGGATTTTTAACCTCCCACAACACATAGACATGGTATGAGAGCAACTGGCCTTTGATGACGCTGTAAGTTATACACAGTGGTGGAAATCCAAATTGGCAGAGGTGGGGGCACAGGGAATCGAACCACTGACCTTCAGATTAGGAGTCTGACCTAGAAAAAAGTCAGACACTCTAACCACTCCGCCACAGAGAACACCACGGTTACATTATGATGACGTCAGAATGACATTAGACTGACGTCGAGCTATGTCACGTTAGGTCGATGCGCGTCAATGTTTTGAACCTGTTCAAAATTTTCGACATGACTCGAACATAAGGGTTTACATTCGCCGTACGTTCTGTACACGTTCGGCGAACGTCAATGACGTTAAACGGACGTTAGTCTAACGCTGCTCACTACGTTCTACTATGTTCCACTACGTCGATCCACATTAACGCCGGTGGAAACGTCCACGCGTCATAATGGGAACGTCAGGAGAATGTACGCCGAACATACGTCCAACGTACATTCAACGTTTCGCCACCGTGTCATGACGTATGTAACGTCACGTAACGTAGTTCTGGCGATGGAATAACGTACATAACGTTCCGTGAGCATAATGACGTCGTCCTCTCGCGAATAACGCTATCACTATGCTTTACCGATATTACACTCTCATCAACTACGCTAAATTTGCATACTACGCCAAGAAGTTCGACGTTTTTCATGTTCTCCCTACACTGACGTCGTCACGTCGTAGTGTGACAGGGCCTTAAGTTGTTGTTTTAATTTTGACAAAATTATATTTCATCGGACCATGCAACTTTAACACCATAATAGACAATACACTATCTACTTACCCACAATTGATGCAGCCTGAACAGCATGATTAAGCCTCTTACTAGATATTCTGTACGTCCAGGCAGGCTTGACATCAGCAGCATTGGCATAGAGGAGTAGGGCCCCTAGTACAGTATTCGTGAGGAATGCATCAAATACAGCAAAAGAATATTGTATAGTCCTATTGGGCTTCAACAGTAGAATGACTTGGACCTGCAGCTCATCTAACAATGACGCCATAGGTCATGGGAATATAAAGGTTTCTCATTAACAACTGAAATTATGCAGAGCTTAATTTCCTTGTTATAACTGACCTATTCTGGGCTTTCTATTTCCTTCCCATTAACCTCATAGGTTATGCTACAATCTGGATTTAGTACATGGAACTGCTCCCCTTAGCAGGTAGTACCAATTTGGGTCAGTGTCACAGCTCAGGAATCCTGAGTTCTACAAAATACCTACCGGGCACGGTGGCCGAATCGGTAGAGCGCGGGCCACTCGTGTCTGAATCATGCATTTTCAGTCAAGGGCGAACCACTTCCTGAGTACATTAGGTGTCAATGTCCATTAATGTTCAAACATGTTCTGCTCAAATGTTTTGATTTCATGGCCTTGCATCAACACTATTTTAATGTCATTAGCATGGGAGAGATTTTTACCAATGCAAAACACAAGCAAATCTCCTAGTTTCTAAAAACAACTGGTCTATATAAAAGTATGTCTGAACGCATTGACTTCTGGTTAACGAATGCTTTATTCAATATCCAGGGATCGAGAACCGGCGGCACCCACATGTCTACTACGTCATCTCATTAGCATATTCCTTTGTTCTCTCCATGTGCCTAGATACCTTCTACGCATATATTACATCCCCCCTTCACAAGTATTTTGAATTCACTGAAATTCAACAATTCACTTTCATGCACATTTGTCCAATGATAAAATTTCTCAGTCCTCGGCTTTCATATTTATAGTCTGCACGCACCCTTAAACTCAGGTCCTGTGGGTGTATGTTTGACATTACAGACTTTATGCTGATACGGTGATAACAAGTATATAAGGTAAACAGGACAGTCCGGATTACAAAACTTAACACTAACATCCAAACACTTAGTAGGTCATCTCAACTGGCATCTTATCCGATTTATAGGTTTAGACAGTCGACTGGCCTAATCACCCGACCTGACCTAGTTAGATTGGCTGCACCCATGTCATTATTTACACTCCCCTGTCTCAACCGCATGTCCAGCGCCTGCCCGACCAGTTCAGGCTGTGGTGCTTCCGGCACCCTTATTATTTTAACTCTGTTTCTGTACAACATGTTACCTGATTCATTCAAGATTTGGTACTCCCTACCCGATATGCATGTTCATCCCAACACTACCCCCTTCTTCCATTCCCCCAAATGATTTTTGTATTTAACACTGTTACCAAGACTTATATGCTTGTGTGCCCTGCCACATTTCTTCATGAACACTTTTTTGGCTCTGTTGCCGTTTTGCTGTTTTTGTTCGTTTTGGGTTTTAGATTACTTTTCACTGTTGGAATTCTTTACTGTAGTCTCCTGCTCATGAGTAGTTGAGCTGGAGACGCATCAAGCACAGGCAACAGCATGTTTCTAGAGTTAAGTAACGCTAGTTGAAAGTCTGTGTGCATGTCCCCACATTTTTTTTGCATGTTTTGCATCGTCGGCACAAATCTCTTGATTTGACCATTACTACGGGGGTACCGGGGACTCAACTACATGGCTGAGAAACCATAATGTTGTGCAATTTCATTATATTCATGACTTTTGAACTGTGGACCGTTGTCTGAGACTACCTGTTTGGGAATCCCATGTCTAGCGAAATTGTCCTTCATTGCCTCAATCACAGTGGCAGATGATGTGTCTCTGAGCAGTGTGACCTCAGGATATTTTGTGTAGTAGTCTACTGTTATCAAGTAATTTTTGTGGTTTATCTCAAAAAGGTCAGCACCTATTTTCTTGTATGGTTGACATGCTATTGTATGACTGATCAGTGGTTCATTGTGCAAACGTTTTCTGTTGTTTTTACATGTATCACACTGACTGACTTGGTCTTCTATTTGTTTGTTTATGCTCGGCTAAAACATGCAGTCCCTCGCCAGCTGTTTGGATTTAGTGATCCCCAAGTGTGTTTCATGCAATGCTTCAATCATGTCATCTCTTAACTTGGGAGGTACGATGACAGGGTTATCTTTCATTACCAGGTTATTTTCTACTGTCAATTCGTCTTTGTATGGAATGTACTCTCTCAAGCAGGGTGGTTTACGTGTTTGTGTAGTGTCCCACGCATTTTCGATGTGTGTGATTAGCTTGGCCATTGACTCGTCAGTTTCATACTCTTTGGTTATTCTACTCAACAGACTCAACGACTGCACATCAATTGCAGTGACCCTCAGTGTGTCGTCAAATAGGTCAGTGTGATCTATTTCTGTACTGTGTGCTCTGGACAACGTGTCTGCAAAAAACATTAAGGACGCCTTAATGTGGCACAACTTCACATTGTAATTTTGGAATCGCATTCGCATCCACTGCTTTTGTGCTGACAATTTGTGGATAGGTTTCTGCATGATGGACACAAGCGGCTTTTGATCCGTTGGGATTTGTACTTCTTTACCGAAAATATAGTCATGAAATCTTTGACAGCCGAAACAGATTGCGAGCATTTCATTTTAGATTGTGGTATATCCGCATTGTGCCAAATCCAATGCCCTAGATGCGAGTGTGACTGGTTTATTATCTTGCATAATAACAGCACCTAGCACTGACAGACAAGCATCTACCTGGATGACAATGGGTTTTTTAACATCATAGTATGACAGGACAGGAGTGGTTTTTAATTTGTCTTTAAGTTTGTCATACGCACTCTGTTGTTCATTTTGCCCATCCTTGTTTAGGAGCGTGCGCAGTGGTTTCGCGATTTCAGACATGTTTGGTATGAACTTGTGCACATAGCCAACCATACCCAGGAACCGCTGCATGCCTTGCTTGTCACGCGGCTCTGGTATGTTGACTATTGCTTGGATTCTGTCTGGATCTGGTTTTATGCCCTGTTGGGTAAGTTGGTGCCCTACATACTTGACTGTTGTTTTACATATCAGAGATTTGGAGGAGCATAATTTGAGATTAACGGACCTGGCCCTGTCCAAAACTGCTCTGAGCCTGATGTTGTATTCTTCAACAGTTTATAATATTACTGGATGCCCGGCCACGTTTGGGACACCAGAGAATACTACAGAAACTCTCCCCTTCATATCACTTGTCTATCAACTCATTAACCAATGCTAAGGAAGAATGAAGTCAAGACACAGATAAACAGTGGAGAAGTTGTGCTTTACTAACACCAACTCCTGTCCACCTACCAGTGACCTATCATCCACACCCCTTGCCTTCTAGCCACACAAGATCTCATTACTACTTTAGCCTGTATAGAAAGCAGTGCTTACAGCTTATGGGACAAGAGTCCTATAGCTGTGTTCACACTCAATTAGAATAGATGAATTTTGATAGCATCAGACAGAGTGTCTGGGGTTCCTGCTCAAGAGTAGGTGCGCCTCACTCCAGAGTCAGGAGTAGAGTGATCTCTCTCCAGGTGGTCTGAAGCAGAGTCTAGAATTAAGATCTTGGTTTGAGGCTAGTGTGGTCAGAGGGCCAATGGGATGCAGGTGACTGGGCAGTCCCCAGCCAGCCAATCAGGCACCTCCACAGTCAGGGTGGGTGGCACCCTCCCCCAGTAATAACACATATATTCATGTTGAATTATTACTGTATAGACTGATGTTATTGCAGTTACTGGACTTGTCTCATTCCACTTAGCTCTGCTGAAGAGAATTGGGCTACTTTGAATAGATACCACCTTCTCAGAATCAATATTTCAACTCACTCTATCAATTTACTTATTTATTAATTATAGGTTCAATTATTTTCTTTGTTGGTGCTTCTCAATAGTTCATTCATAAGTGGTCTTCTTGCAGAACAATGCTGCTTAAATATCCCATAAAATATTGAAACACCTAAGTGTTACTCTCCCTTCTCTCCACTTAGAGAGCCTTTGTGGGTTGTCTGTCTCCGCGAGCTATAATGGACACCTTTTACTTGATTACCATCACAGTACTGGGCCACAAGGTGAATAACAGTACATATTTCATTACAATGCATGCACACAGCCACTCAGGACCGCATGCATCATTCATGTGCAATCGACTCTGATGTAGCTCTTATCTTAAAGTGTTAACTTTCCATATTCTGTTCACATATTCAGTGTACATTTAGAATATGTGAACTGAATATGTAAAGTCAACTCTCTCTATATATATATATCTATATATATATATATATATATATATACATATACATACATACAGATGAACCTCGATCCAACGGACACCGATGCAATGGATTCCGGAACCAACGGACACAATCCGCTAGACTGAGCTAGGCTCCCACACATGTGTAATGCATACTCACACATATGCATACTCATTCACACATACAAACATACCCACATAGTGCCATGCACACATAGTGCCATGCACAGAGCTGTGCAGGTTTGTTTGTTAAAATTTAACATCCTATCAACATCTAAGGTCATATGCCTATAGATAAAGCAATTTCGTTGCTGCAACGGACAAACGGCTTTAACGGACAACTGCTCCCCCCTATTAGTCCGTTGGATCGAGGTTCATCTGTATATATGTACATATATATGTGTGTGTATGTATATATATATATGTATATATTCCTGTGCTGTAACAGGTTAAAGCTAGGCTCCGCATCAATCCCTGGACCAATATTGTGTTGAACTGTCATTATATATATGTGATGTATAATGCATTATGCGAGTATAAATGCAAGGGTAACATGTACATCCTATATTTCCTTGTGCGCATTGGTGGAGCACCCCCCTCTCCCAGCTGTCAGGTAATTGTCAGGCGGGCGCATCACACTCTGGCCAGGGCTAGGGCTATTAATCCCTGAGCCAGTTATTAAAGACAAACCAAACTTACTCTCTCTCTCCTATGTTCTTTTGTGTACCGGGAATTTATATATATATATATATTCACAGTTTCTGAGTATATTCCGAGACCGTGTATAGAATGCCACTCTCGTCGAGGTGACTAAAGTTAGTAAAAAAAACATCCAAATTAATATGAAATGTGTACAGTAGGCACAAGAAAACATGCTATTAACAAGCCATGCATGGTGAAGCATGAGTGGAGTATGATTATGTGTGTTGGCAGCGCCAATTAATAGAGGAGTAGTGATCAGGAGGACCCTAAAACTTAACCACCATTTGGTATTATAATTATATAGGCAGTCTATATAATTATCATCACTACATATCAAAGATATTAATTTTACTTTTAACAACTTCAGCAATATTTTATCATTCAATGGGAGAAAACTGCAAAAACTTCTGTCATATTCTGATGCACGTAGATGCCGTTAGGTGGCATATCATATCCTAGGAGTGTTGCATACACTGCATGCGTGTTGATATCGGAGAATGCTGGGGATGCGGTGTGGCGTGCTCAGCCGTGTACCGTGCTCAGCCGTGTGCATCGACTCAAACTCAAAGCATTGTCAATGGTCGTGAGTCACTAACCTTATGAATTTAATATAATGTTTTTGGTAAAGATGTTTTCTATATCTGTACCAAGCGACTTGTTTCTAGGTGGTGTGGTTTTAGAGATATTTCACTTTTCCTGGATTTTCTGTATGAAGATTGCTCACCACCATTGACAATGCCTTGAGTATGACGGTACGCGCAGTGCAAAACACTAGTTTTAATCAAAATTAATAGAAATCAAGAACCCTAACCATATTAATTTAATATAACCTTTTTGGTGAAGATGTTTTCTATATGTGTACCAAGCGATTTGTTAATAGGTGGTGTGGTTTTAGAGATATTTCACTTGTTCTGTATTTTCTGTATGAAGATTACTCACGACCATTGACAATGCCTTGAGTTTGAGTCTAATGACACGGCTGAGCACGGGACACGGCTGAGCATGCCACAGCGGGATCAGCACCATGCAACAGCATTCCGTACGACAACTCGACACATAAGAGTGAGTGAGAAATGGGGTGCGTGAGTGAAATTGATTGATTGGTGATGGTTTAACCAATCAATCAAACTCATTCACTGACATGTTTTTTGGTGAGTCGTTGATATCGCTAAAGAGGAAAGGGGAAGGCTAATCAAAGAAGGTGAAGCTATGAATAGGCTGGTTGTTGGTTGGTTGTTGAAGTTTTAAACCCTGGTAACATATCATGACAGATACCGACTAGTGACAGTGCACACTCGTGTTAACGTTATAGTGCTGCCCCACTGGGAGATCAGGCTATCCGCACCATAACCTGATATCCCAGTCAGTTGCATTATCCTGACACTGAGCTAACCAGTCGTTACCTGATCCTATTCATCCAAGGTCCTCTTCATCCAAACTTCCCGTCCCCACTGACAATCAAAGACTTTTATTAAACTGTGTGGATGTTATGGTGTTAGGGTGAGTGTGAGGGTGGAAGTGAGGGTGGGTGTTAGGATGAATGTGAGCAGGGATGATAGTGGTTCCAGACAAAATGAGCGGAAATCAAGCCGAGATTATTCTCTGGGTGGCAAATTTCGGTTTACGCCTACATCAAAAATGCCCCCAGGCTGTGGGGAAAAAAACCCCACAGAAATCCGCTTAAAAACGGAAAGATATCATCCATGGTGACGGTGGGAGTCAGGGTGGGTGTTAAGGTGAGGGTATGTGTTAGCTAGGGTGGGTGTGAGGGTAGGTATTAGGATCAGTGTGAGGGTGGGAGTTAAAGTTAGTGTGGGAGTTAGGGTAAGTTTGAGGGTGGTAAGTGTGAGCGTGAAAGTTAGTTAGAGTGAGTATGATGGTGAAAGTTAGGGCGAGTGTGAAGGTGGGAGTCAGGGTAAGGCCCAGTCACACGAGGCCTGCGTTCGCTTACGATCGATCCGCGAGGATTTTGCAATTAAATTACGACCATCTTACGACCACATTACGACTAATCGCTGAATGCTATGGGAGCAATCGCCGATTGATCGCCTACCATTTCGTCTTTTTTGGTCGCAAGGAGATTGTCGCTGCAGCACCAACAATCTCCTTACGACCGGTCGGCGATCGTTCGCCGACTGCTCTGCGACCATAGTAGCAGTACTCAAGCATCACACGAGGCATTTTGCAGTTAAATTACGACCATCTTAGGACCACCTTACGACTACTCGCTGAGCGATCGCCGACCGATGCGATGTGGCGCGTCGCCTCGTGCATAATGGTCGACATGGCGACGTATTAAATAGTTTGTAACAAATTGTTTCAATTTTGTCGCAAGGAGATCGCAGACTTTTGGTCATGGATCGATCGTAAGCGAACGCAGCCCGTCGTGTGACTGAGGCAGTAGGTGTTAGGATGAGTGGTTGCCGAGTGGTCATCGACCGGTGGCCGCCAATGCTTTGGTCGCAAAGTGTTTGGTGCAGCAGCTGCAACCTCCTTGAGACCAAAACACCCCGAAATGGTTGGTGACTGCTCGGTGACCCTCAGCGACCACTCGGCGACCATTCGCAAAGTGGTCGCAAGCGAACACAGGCATAGTTTGACTGGGATATAAGGTGACTGACGATTTTGTGGGAATTGAATGTTTGTTAACTGAGAATGATTAATTATGGATTGCTGTGTATTAAATATATTCATTGCATTATTATGTTGCATGAGGATGTCCATGTTAATTTACTCACGGGAACAAAATGGAGAGAGAGGTAAATGGATTAAAAAATGTTAATGGAGAACATAACCTGCAGGCAGGTCGAGCATCTTGTCTGGAGAACATATCGATATCTTGTCTCGGATGATGAGATGGATAGTCAGTATCGTGGTAGATGGTATCAAGATGATTAGCAAGTGTGATAAATCATATAATCGTATCAGTGTCAAATCGTATCGTACATGGATTAGTGATTAGAGATAAGAATGGCTAAATGTTGTTTAGTGTCAGGATAGTGTCTATAGTCATGAAAGGAGTGAGAAGGAATCAGGGAAGGACTAGCTCGGAAACAGCAGCCCTCAACCCAACAAAATCCCGAGGGCTGATGGTGCCGACGAGATTATAAACTGAGCAAGACAAGCCAACACAGCGTCACTCCTCCCGGGGGCCAGCTTTCTTTATCATTAATAGGGACTCCTGCTGAGACACAGGCCTGCACCACACCCCTAGGAAGGCTGTGCAGGGTAACCGGGCAATCCGGCCCGAAGAGGAACTGGTGGAGCGATCAAGTAGCTTTGTTAATCTTGGTGCAGTCCAGGGAACCCTTGATGGGGCGACGAAAGCCAGAGACGGGAGAGTCGGGTTATAGAGTGTCGTGCTGAAGGAACGTGTCGTGCTGAAGGAACCGGCAGAACCTCTGATATGTTTGCAGGTGGAAGACTTTGTTTGCCCAAGTCCCTCTGGAGAGAGACTCTGACAATGCAGAAACTAGTTGTAGATGGTGTGTCAAGCTGTAGCCTGGAAGATAGAAGCAGAAAATTGGCTATCTTCCAGGGAATACAATGAAGTCATTACAGAGAAAAATCTAAACGTTCGATGGAGAAAGAGACCATGATATGTTTTCAGTTAAGGTGTTCACACTCCCTTAATGCTGACGCTTTACCTTGGAGATTATGTGGTAACGTAGTCAGACTATCTGCTAGAACGAGGTTCCTCCATTCTTTATGTAGGAATATTATGTTCCAGCTATTTAACGCTGATATCAGCAAAATTTGCTGTGCAACGGGTTAAGACTGGATCGCTTCCTGCACCCAACGCCAAGACTTGTTGGGACAGTAGATTATCTGTAATGCATTTATGCTATATGTTAGCTTTTTGATAGCTTTCGGGGAGGAATGGTTACTCTTAGGTTATTAGCATCTATGAGACAACCTAACCAGATTAAGGTATCGGTAGGCGGAGTAGACTTAGTGGTAGCAAGAACCAACCCTAGGCTGGAGACAATCTGGAGAAAATTAATTATGGGCTTGAGTTAATCGTGAAGGAGTGGTATACTGAAAGCCGTGAGGGCGAGTAGCAGTATTATAGTATTATTCTTATTAACAAACTGAGCCTAAAGCTGCTACCTGGTGTTAACTATCGGAACATTACTGGTAAGCAGCAGTTGTCACCTCAGGAAGCACACCCATGAAGCGAGCAATTGTACACACATCTTCACTGCTTCAGGTCGAATTCTGATATTAGTATAAGTATTCATTCCTAAATTAGATTCTGTTAATTATGAGGATGAGTTAATCATGAGGGTGGTAAAATTGACAACATGGGGACCACCCGCCAGCAGGGACTGGTGGGAGGGCGGATATACAGGTGAAGACAGCTAGCAGCGACAGGTAGCAAAGTCCATGCAGCAGGGAGACAACCCACTATCAGAGACAGGGGAGCGGCTTGGAACGATGAGTTTAAAGTGTAGAGAGCTAGCAGAGCCCGGTCCGGGGGCCAGGAGCGTCAGGTGAAGGCAGCTATCAGAGACCGGGCAGCCTTAAGACATCCCGCCGGGGGCTATGGCCATCGTAGCGAGTCGGTACAACAGTCATTCTTACTTACGTCATAAGTAGTTGGCGCAACAGTCACTGTCACTGGGAAATAAAGATTAAGAAGCATAATAAGAGAAAAATACAATGAAAATTGACTGCTTCAGAGGAAGTCTATTAATTAGGGCTATTCATTGGTATGCTCGACTTCTGTAATCCATAAGCCTGACATCAATTAAATTCTTTATTTCAGACTCAGAAATATGATAGTTACATAAGTTGGTCCATAGTGGGTAGACATAGAAATTAAAGTGAATAGGATATGTCAGCTCAATAACCACACCCGTGATCCAAGAATTGTTACAAAAACACATCTTCCATTGTTTCAGGTCAACTTCTGATATTAGTGTAAGTATTCAGTACTAGAATATCATTCTGTTACTTATGAGCATGACTTAATAATACTGAGGGTGGTAAACATGCAAAAACATTGCGACACTCCACCGGCGTGGAGTGGGGAGGAATCCTGGGACTTTGGGTGAAGAAAGCTAGGAATGACAGCTATCCAAGCCCGTGCAGCATGGAAACAGCCCACCAGCAGAAACCGGGCAGAGGCCGGGAAACGAGGAGTCAGCGGGTGACATCTGGCAGAGACCGTGCAGCGGGGTGGATGCCGGGAGCTTCGGGTGAAGCCGTTGACATTGAGTCACAGGACGCCAGCCGAGGAAGGGGGGCGTGGCATGCTTGCAGTTGTTTACTCCGGTGACCCCAGTTCAAAACTTACATCAAGAAATGCACTGTTGAGAAGAAAGTTATAAACAATGAATATAATGGACTTTCACTGCTTCAAGTCAAGTTCACATACTTATGACTATCGAGAGCTACAGTCACATTCTATTATTTACGAGCATGAATATAATCATCAGGCAACTAGTAAAGTGAATAGAAATGTAGCCGTGAGCAGGAGTCACTTTCACTGCGTTAACAGATAGTAGGAAAAAATAAATAAAATAAAATAAACAGCGAATATAAAGAATTTTTGGCTGCTTCAGAACAGTTCTAATAATTGTAACACTCAGGCTATAGTCGCATTCTGTTAAATATGAGCATGGCTGTAATAATATTAATAATGAGACGCTAAAATCACGAGAAATGCACCGGCGAGCAGGAGTCACTGCCACCGTGGTAGAGAGAAGCAAAGAACGTTCTAACTATCATTAACCTTGTTTAACTAAAATGATATATTAATTTGTTAATTACAACAGTCAAACGTGAGAGTCTCCCATGGGGTAAGTATGTGACAACAAATTTCAACGTCACCAGTTTCGAGCATAAAATATAACATTGCACCGGTATTAGAAAAACCTTTCTCATGATACCTAAATCATCATCCTGTGACAATTATCAAGGAATTGTGACACTCTTTAAAGCCTGTGTGAGAAACAAAAACATCTTATCACCTCCTACTGTGTAATAAGACTAAACCACTACTACAAGTGGCGAGCATTGAAAACAAGCCTGAGCACTCGAGCTAATGGGCCTGTCACACTACGACGCTTCTCGCCGGCGACCCGTGAACGTGTGGTGTTTTTGGGCGATATTTGGTGAAATATCGAGAAGCGCTGGTGGCACGTTATGGGCGCGTCGGTACACATCGGTACACTTCTTTGTCGCCAGCGAAAGTCGGCGCGCGTTATTGGTCGCTGAGCGTTTTGAACATGTCCAAAACTTCCAGCGACCGGCAACGCGTGGGAGTAAATGGGTAAGAACGTTAGGAGGACGTTAGGCGCGCGTTGCGCTGCGTTGGACGCGCCGGAATAACGTTATGGGAACGCTAGGAAGACGGCGCGTGCGCGGGATGGTCGTTGCTCACGCGTTGCGCAAACTGGGCCGTTTTTGTTTTACGCCCTAGCAACATTTAAGGTTAAATGAAGACGTCGCGCCAAACTTTTTTTTTTTTTTCCCCAGCGCGTCGACACACGTTGGCGGCGCGCGCATAACGCGCCGCGCTGACGCCGATCTTTTCCCCCAAACCGCCGAAAAGTTTGACGTTTCTCGACGCGCAAGATAGTCCTTTCAACGCTGACGGGTCGCCGAGAGAAGCGTCGTAGTGTGACAGGGCCATTACATCGTGGGGACAGTATAAACACAGCAGAGACGCCGGCAGTGGGGGGCATGGCAAGAATATTATTTAGGAGCATGAGTATAATTATCAATCCAGTGGTAAAATGAATAGAAATGTAGCAGTGAGCAGCAGTCACTTTCACTGTGTTAAACAGAAGCGAGCCAAAATAATCAAGACTATAGTTAAAATTAACTGACTCCTTTCAATGTGTATAAACACTGTGGTTGCACTCTCAGGTTGGGTGCAGAACGAAGGCACACTGCCAGTGAGTTTTTCTTTAAACTACAGTAATCCGGTTACACTCCCTCGTGGCTTGTTCCCCACGAACCACAGCCAAATAGCATATTAGTCAACATTCCGTCAACACGATGTCAACACTCGTAGTGCCCCTCACAGACACAGTACACAGAGTCAGTAAAGTAGTAGATTAACTACTCACAAAGTATTATAAATAATTCTATTAATAAACACCACTTAATAGAACACGTTGCAATATAACGTTCTTGTAATGTTTGTTGTGCACCTATCCGTTCTAGTAGAACCGGACACACCCGACACGCCGAGAACACTACACCGACATAGCAGCAAAAAATAATGTCACACAAGAACATAATAAAAGTAATACTGTCCCTGTTCCGGAACCTCAGGTGTGTCATCGTTCTCCACTGCAGTTGAGTCTGTGTCCAACACAAACATGAATTGACGTCTGAGACACACACCCCGGTATGACAACACCGGAGCTCTTATTGAAACGACTGGCAGGTACAGGTTCACGGGGAAGACTGAAGTAAGTAGAAGTGTCATATGTGAAAGTAGTGCGTGTCAGAGAAAGTAGTGCAAAGAAAAGAGTGCGAGTGTTCCCGCTCGAAAATTATCCATGTTGACACGCCAACATGCGTAATGACAATTTGTTCAATTGTACTGAAATTAATAGAAATACAGATGTTTTGTGTTGTGCTTCTATGCAACAACCAATGAACATCTGCATTTGTTTTGCTCTAGACTCCGTTTTCAGCGCATGCGCCGTTGGAATTACAAACTCGTCTATTCAATTCAATTCTTTATTTCAGACTCAGCATTATGGCAGTACATACATTGGTCTATATAGTAGGTGCATATACAAATAAATGTGAATAACATAAAGTAATAATATGAATATTCAGATGGATGTTTCTCATATGTCTATACTTCCCCCAAACCGGTGGCCAAAGTAGGGGAAATGGAAAGGTAAGGTGCATGCTGGTTGAAAAAGTATGTTAATAAATTAGCACCCCCTTAAGGCTGCATAGTCCAACGAAAACATCAAATTTTCAAAACCAAAGCAATTATCTAGATGTTATTCTACATATCTAACTTAGATATTGGCGTTTTGTTTTCATCACCGACAACTGACAGAGTTAATTCTGACCGAGTTGTGACTGAGGTCATGCGACTGAGACCATGTGACGGAGGCTATGCAACTGAGACCATGTTACTGCAGCCATGAACGGTAGGTGCAAGTGTAACCACCTAGAACTAGTGTAGTGCATATGCAAGAGCGGGATCCATATCTGAGGCTGGGACTAGCTGGCAGCTGTTGTTTTGAAAATGGATGGGTGAGTGGAGAGAAGGGAGAGTAAAACTGGGGTATTTTCAATCAGGAAATATATTTGCTTTAATGTAAAATATATATTAGTACAATTACATTGCATAGTTCAATGACAAACACATATAGATCAAAAGGTTTTTTGTTGTTGAATGTAAAAAGGTTTGGGACTGTATGGGGTTTGAACCCACACTGCCAAACTTCAGCAAAACAAACCAGCGAGAAGCACATGGCACATGCTAATACACTGGGTGCAGCTATGAAATGTGCTAGTTTCAGCTCATCTCAGCTCTTGCTTAAAACATAGAATACCAACTAAAAACATATATATAATAAATTAAGATATTAATCTTTTATCCAGCATTGCATTTACATCAATATAATCAGCACATTTTATGCCAGTGCATTTAGATTTAGACATATCTAGGCACTCAGACTAGTCTTAGAGCCATAGCCAGAGTCAGTTTTACTTATTTTATTCATGTTTTTATTTATATCCTATGGTTAATGACATATGTAGAAATAGAAAATGAGTAGGGTTAATCAGATATTGGTTATATATTTCTTTGAAACTAGTTTTTGTTGACACATTTGACATTTTAATATTTAGAACAAGAATTACTTCTGGCTAATTCAATGGTCAGGTAAACATCAGCCTATAAAGTGATTGAAAGTGTATGTTTCTGAGCTCAAAATGCTTAATTATGGAGAGTAATGTCTTAAACATATTTTTTATATTATTATATTGCATCCTTCCATCCATGTTTGTGCCAAATTGTTATGTATTTCTATTTATTTTGAATAAAATGCCAGTTTTGCCCTATGCGTATCGCCAAACTGAATTGCTGTACAGCTTTGCTTTGCTCCCAACGCTGTTTTCAGCACATGCGCAGTCAGAACCTTGATGTAGTCTGTGGGGCCGTAATCGATTAACACGACCCGGGCGACTCGGGTCAACCGAGTCGTCAGAATTTTGAATAGAACACCGCAAGTGGAGTCGACAAATACATGTGCCGTGTACAAAACAACCTGACCCCAATAACCCACCTCTTGGCTGGGGTTTGCAGGAGCGATGACGTCACATTTGCGCTGGTACCATCCTGCAGGATAACAGCCACCGGTACCAGTCATACATTTTTTTTTTTGGTAATAACATGGATTAATGAAATGGAAATATCACTAAACTATGCCATCATAAAAATATTTAAATCATATTTTTCTGTAATTATATCGGCTATTAAAAATTTTAAAAAGGGCCACCATTTTTTTCAACCCAAGCGTGGAGAAGCGTATTCGATTATTCGACCCGAGCATGCACCAAAAAGTGGCTCGGGTGACCAGAGTCGATTAATCGATTACGCCCTAGATGTCAGTCGGATTCCAGTACGCATCATGGCCGCTAGGTACCATCTAAATGCATACACATAGGTCCAGCACGGAGGTCGCTAGCGATGCATGGTGGCAAATTGCAGAACTGCTACTTTTGTAAGCAGAGCAGTGTTCAAAATGTTTCAGAAACGTCTTTTATGACTATCTATCACCAGTGTACAAATAGATATTAAATTAGTGCTATGATAGATAAACATTTACATTCATCATTGTTGGCATTCTTCAGTCTTGCAGACTATGGAGTAGTACCTGTAGAGTTGGTTAAGGAACATTCTCTGGTATGGCTTTAGAGACCAATCCTCGATTTGAACAATCTGTTGGAGCCCTGGCACTTGAAGTCCTGTGCATCCTTAGATAAAAGATTCACCTCGAACTTGCAGTACAGGGGTGAAAGACAACGTAGTTGAAATGCTGGCGAAAATAGCTTCAGTATGGAACAGGAAGTGGAATCACTGGCTCCAGTATCAAATGGCTAAATATATCGGCACAGAGTTGGGGAAATGAAAGAGAATGCAAAAATACAAGATGGCGGTGATAGAATGCTGTCGATTTCACTTTTAAAGTTCCTTAAGCTACATGTTATATTATATTTTTCAACTCAAAAGTAGCAGGTAAATATGAAGACATATATAAAGAATATATTTTGCTTCTTAAATTAACAATTTATCCGTTCAGTTAATTTCTCCACCATGTTGAAATTCTTCGCCAGTTTTTCTAATGGGTTGGTTTTCACTCCACACCCCTTTACTGTAAGTACGGGGTGAATCTTTATCAAATGCATCCTGTCATTTTGTGGAAGTAACTTCTTCGGTTTGATACTCTCATTTCCCTGGTGAATTCTACACCGAAGCCTAAATGGTTCGTATCAACTGTTCAAGTTACTGTACTTCGATATGCTATAATTCGGTGATATATATATATATATTAATAAATCACATTTCGCTGTACGCAGGTCTATGCAGCCTACGGGTGTTTGATGCCGCCATTTTGCCTTACGTCGGCCTTACGTTCCCTGACTGGGTCAGAGAACGTGTTTTCCCTGACTGGGTGTAGGCTCGCATAGGCAATTTGGCGTGTTTACATGGTTAATATCATATTCCAGGAAATATTTAGCGATATTGGCTTACAATTTCGTGATTTATCGGATAATTATGCGATACTTATGTTAGTAAAGCCAAAATTCCATTTACACCGTATGCGAATGCGGCAAAAAATCAAAAAGCATGTAAATGAATAGTGTGCTTCCATTTGTCCAAATGCGAATGCGAATGCGAATGCGGCAAATGGATCGACCCATGTACCGATCGGTGCGAATGCGAATACGGCTGTGTTTGCCGTAGAAAACAGTAACTTTGACTTTTCTTCACAAATTTGGAGCACAAAAAAAACAAAAATGGCATGGGTATCTTTCTGGGAAGGGTTTTGTTTATTTAATGACACCCCAGCACAAAAAGTAGACATTGGTTATGGGCGTCGGCATGGGTAGCTATGCCGCATACCACATTCGCATCCCGCATACCGCGTGTATGGAATCTTAGCTTTAATCTAATAGTATAGCTGACGTATAATAATACTTTAATAGAGGATTGGGCATACGTAGGCCTAATCGAAGGACTCCTCTTCTCTGATTGGTCGTTTGATTCCAAAAAGTGTTAGTCATTTTTTATGATGGGTTGTTCTTTACCCTTTCTCTGGGTAGGCGTGAATCTCCAAGGAAGTAGATAAAAGGGAAGAAGATAATTGACCCCAACGACCACGACGGTCGTGGGAACAGAGAGGAGTTCGCTCACATACCCCACCTATCGTCAACGGAGAGAACTAGAAATGTCCCATGTCTAGCCAAGCATGGTGCTGCCCTCTAATGGGAAGCAATGGATCCCCGAATCAATGTGTTTCCTGCATTGACACGCCCTCTTGTGTGTGAACTAAACACTAGCAGTAAATTTGCCGCTTCGCATGTTGCATTGTTAGTGACTTATCTTTCTGTATTCTATGAGTCAGTTTTCAGCAACACTATGAGTCTTTTATACGCTGTATTCACCAAGAACCCCCCCAGCATAACGCCAGCAATACGTCTATTGTTTCGCAAAGCACACAGTCCATCTATCCGAAGAGAAGAATGTAAACAACCACCACGTGCTCACTCGCAACGCATACGGTCACTCCATATAACCGTAACGGGCAAACAGTCGAAATTGCATTGAAATTGTCCAGATGAATTTTTTTTTTTTTATTCAATGCTGCAGATTTGCAGCCTTCAGCGCACCAATGCGACTGAAATTTTCCCCAAAACAAACAAACATTAAAAAATACAAATGTTAAAAGTTGCATAGTCCGATGATTTTGATTTCTTACATTTTTCTGAGATAAATATATCAAATTGATTGTCATTATCTACTTTAGTTTGGAGTAACTTATATTTTTAATGGCTAACTTTTGAGATATTTGAAATGTAAACATGTAAAGTTAGTTTCGGCAAAGCATGCCAAAATTCTGACACCATAGGCTTCTGCAGTAAGCAGTTCTATTAAATTGGTTCAGTGTTCCCTTCCATGTGGCAACAAATGCTTAATAAGCCCATCAGTATCAAAGTTAGATATGTATAATTAAATCTAGATAATTGTTTGGTTTTGAAAATGCAGCTTTAAACTCACGATAAAACAGAAAGCAATAGAGGTATCCACAATTATAGTCACAGCATAAAACGTATGCGTCAATATAATTCCACTGCAGATATGGGAGTGCCGTACCCTAAATACAATATTCAACCCCTTAAGTACAGTAGGGGTGAAGAACAACCAATTAGCAAAAGTGGAGAAAGGCTGGGTAAATGAAATGAGCACAGATTCTCAATTTAAGAAGCAAACTGTAATCTTCATATACCTTTTTATATTTACCCACAACTTTTGATCTGATTACTAGATTACATCCAGTAGATAAATTAACTTTAAGGTTTGAATTGACAGAGCTCACATATTCACATAGTAGCAATTGGCAGGAAATTGAAAGGTTCCTGGGTAATGATCAAATCTAGGTCAGGAAGCAGTCATTTTCATTGCCTGGGGTAGTTAGGTGGTGAACTAGTTCATTCACACATGACAGATTTACTTCATGGACTCTATGATTCAAACTAATTGTGTGTGATTATGCCTTGAAATTATGTAATTTGAATACTCTGGAGAGTATATGTGGAAGGAAAATGTATACAATTAGATTGTACCTATTGGATTTCAATCAACATAAGGTAGGGATGCCAAACTTAGACCATCAACAGTGAGACACATTTTCACCAACTTTTTCATAGGGTTTGTTATTCACATCTGAACAGAGTCAGATGTAAATCTTTGATCTAGCCATAGGCCCCTACTCGTACGCGGAATAGTTTATTTCGAGTACCGTCCGCCCAGTACGCAGCTCAATGCCAGCGTGGCCAGATAGAGGCAGCAGCACACACACAGACCCTGGGCCGCGACTCATATGCCAGTGAGGACGACAGCAGTGGAGAAGCAACTGTCACCCAGTGGAGTCTACCCGTCTGTTTTACTGTCAATGCCATGGATGTTTACCAATGATATGTGGAGTAGAGCACACTTGGATTACGTGGATTACATGTCCAGTTGGTTATTAGTAGGTAAGTGTGATGAAACCACGCTCATTTCCTTCCGGTGTCCTGAGTGTTCTGGCGGAGTGAAGGCCCACCCACCCCGGGTCGGGAAGCAAGCACTGCTCGTGCCGTCTCCCCACTTGTCAAGGATCACCTCCGGCATATCCGGTGTTTCTACAACTGAAGGGGGGACCACTCGAAACCACGTCTCTCGGTGTGCACGGCCTCATAATGTAATTGTATTTACATGTCACCATTCCTCCGCGCTGTTCTCAACGTTGATAGACCTGCTTGTCAAATGACAGGAGAGACCTGGTCATGTTGTTACTCGCATTAGGCACACCGGAGCAGCGTGGAAAGGGCCATGCCCATAGCGGTTGGGGGGGGGGGGGGGGGGCCGTCACCTCTCTGCCTACCGTCTCCGCCCCGGCAAACCCGCCTCGCCAACGTGGGAGAAACCCGAGTCAACTAGTGGAACGTGGAGTAGTGTAGATGCTGGCGGCATAGGGATTACCTACCACCGCCGTGCTAGTTGGTAGAAAAGTTGTTAAGAAAGCTTGAGTAAGATCAATCTTGGTAGTTAGATAAAACATTCAATCATTACATTCGATTCAGCCTTAGTCCTACCCACAAGCCCTGTGGGTAGGACTAGTAGGGGTGAATCACTGAATGATGTACCTAAGTCCTAACTATTATTATAATACAGTAATACATGCTGACCTAAGGCTAAGTTTCGATTATTATACACACATGACATGATGATATACCTCTAACTAAGAGTCTAAAGGAAATGGCAGTGTGGACGTGCTGGGAAATGAAAGAATCTTGTATCATGTAAAAGTGATGTATGTATACCAACATCAGAGGTAGTTCTAGATAATTATTTTTTTTAAAGATTCACCTCTGACTCAGGCGTAGTACGGGGTGAATCTTTTGACTAATGTAAACCTAGATAAAAGATTCACCCCCCCCCCAACCTTTGACAGGGTTAGATATAGTCAGAGGTATATGATCATGCAGTGTGTATATAATAATAGTAACTTAGGTACAGCATCTGAGCATGTCATGCATGTATTATGTATAATATTAGTTATGTACATCATTAGACATTACGGTATCAGTACATCATATAGTATATATTTACATATACAAGTTCATAGACTGCTATTACTAATCCGGGAGATGGTACTTAGCCTTAAGGAGTTCCTTTAAAACGAATTTTAAATGTTTTTAAATACAAATGAATATGGGAATTACAATTTTATCAATGTATGCCTACATTTGATCATGATTTAAATTTGATGATTGATGCATCCCTACTACAGTTACCCATAATGTGGGCATTATGGCGATGTTTGAATTGCTACCAAGCAGCGGCCAGCATAAGTAACTAAGTTCAACGGCAGTGATTTAATACCTCCTAACCTAGGACTTACCCGCATCATGTCACTGACACTAGCAGTCACACTGTTTATTTATTCTGTTTCGCAAAGTTCCTTTATTTTAGACGTCCACAACGAACTGGACTTGCCATTTGTATGGGAATGTCAGTCGTTATGTGTCGCTTATGTAGCAGTCACACTACGACGACAATGGGAGGACGACAGCCCGGCGGCTGGAGTTTTGAGAAATCACGACGACATATGCAAATTCGGGCTAAGTTGGACGACAATCGGACGACAAACGGGACGACAGTGTCTGTATCTGAGTGTGTGTGTCTGTGTCCATGTGTGTGTCTGTGTGTGTGTATGTGTCTCTGAGTGTGTGTATGTGTCTCTGTGTGTGCCTCACTCTCAGTCTGACTCTCACTCTCACTGTCAGTCTGACTCTCACTGTCAGTCTGACTCTCACTCTCAGTCTGACACTCTGAGAGTGAGAGTCAGACTGAGAGTGAGAGTCAGTCTGAGAGTCAGAGACAGACTGAGAGTGAGAGTCAGACTGAGAGTGAGAGTCAGACTGAGAGTGAGAGTGAGGCACACACAGAGACACAGACACACACACAGAGACACACACAGACACACACATAGACACACATATACACACACACATATAGACACAGACACACACATAGACACAGAGACACAGACACACACATAGACACACAGACACACACATAGACACAGACACACATATACACAGAGACACACAGAGACACATACATGGAGAGAGAAGCAACTACAGCTTAACGACAAGACAACAGTGCCGCGACAGTGCCGCAACCTCGGCTGTCGTAGAAGTTTTTCAACATGTCCAAAATCCCCACGACAACCCTGCGACAGTCGAGAAAGAGTGGAGAAACTGGAGGTGTCGCGGCGGCACCTGCGCGACAATCAGCGACAACCGGGAGTGGGTGTCGCCGCTGCTTGTCGTCGTAGTGTGACTGCTACATTATGTTATGACTTCTCTTTCTTGGTTATATCACTCGACACGACCTGTGGATATTGGGAATTGCACACTTTATAATCATTGGTGATTAGAGATTAGTTTGCTGCATGGTATTGCTAGTGGTGCTTGCATAATGTTTTGTTTCCTTTACTTTGCAAACAAACAAACCAACTAGCTTTAAATATTCAATGTTATTCTGAAAATAAATTAGTCAAAGTGGGCTGGTTTATCCATACTGTTAATGTTAATATTAATACAATGACTGTGCTGCTTGTTAGTGGTGGATCTGGTGACATTCACTGTCCATTATCCCGTGTGACACATGTATATCTCTGTTCTCAACAGTAGCAAGTAAAATTTCGATCCATTTTACCATTAAGCATACGGGATGTTTCTTCTTTTTTGGGGGGTGGGGTAAAAAAAGTATATCCGATAGTACATTGGGATTGGCTTCGCTATAGATTATCTACTGGGCATTGTATTAAATATCACCGTAACAAATTTGTGTCCATATGTCGAGTCAGAGTCTAGACCTTTAAGTATTACCACAATGAGATGTCATTGCTCATGCTATCCAAATCAAGCTCTCTAAATGTCACAGATGATAGATTAACAGATAACAATTTAATTTTTTTATTTTAATCACCTCTACCTACAAGAGTAGGCCTGAGAATGCTGCGGGAGTAAATAGATAACCTGCTTCTTAATCTTATAGACGCGGTTGATACAGGCTGCCACTCTCTGGTGGTCAGGTTCCGAGATTGTGGATCAGGCGGGATGTCCGAATGAGTTAAGCGTCAGTCTCCCGTTTTGGTAGATCGTGGGATTCGAACCCTGGTCGAGTGAAACCAATGACTTACTGATTGATACTTGGCGCTTCATAATCATAGCCAGGCGCTCGGCATTTTCAGGATAGGGCAAGGGCTCTTTGGCTCAGTGTCAGGATAATTATGTGAGTGAGTGAGATATCAGGTCATTGTGTTGGCATCCTGGTCTCCGACGTAAAATAACAACAAACAAACATACAAACTCAGAGGTCATAGATTCAAATTGAAGAAAGGGAGAACGAACAAGAGTGTCAGACAACAGTTTTACAGTTAACGTATTGTCAATGCCTGGAACGGTCTGCCTCCAGAGGTTGTGGATGCGCCATCCCTGAATGCATTCAAAGCATGGCTGGATAAGCATTGGAGGCAGTATAAGTATTGCAAACACCCAGTATTTGACGCTTATGACCCCGTTAAGTCACAACACCCACCAACACAACCAACCAAACAACAAAAAAACCCATCCTGATATGAACGTTCAAGTTTAGATGTTGCCAGGACGTAAACAAACAAACAACCTACCGAGATTGTGGTGGAAGACAAAATCATGAATTACAGGAGTCAAGTCCGCGATTAGGAAACTTCATTATGACGCAACTACTTTCGTCAGAAGTTGTTAATTTTAGTGTGTCCTGGAGCTGTGAGGTGGCTGGCATCTGGGGTCACGTGTTCATGTGTTGCCGGTGTGGCGGTTTCAGCGTGTTCCCGTGCTCAGACGTGTACCTCGCTTCTGCGCATGCGTCAGAATCTAATAAACATGGCCGTAATCGATTAACACTACCCGGGCGACTCGGGTCAACACGGCGAGTGGAGTCGACAAATACACGTGCCGTGTGCAAAAAAAGAATAACTTAGATTAATTAAATGGAAATATAGGTAAACTAGGCCATCATAAAATACTTTAAATCCTATTTTGCTGTAGTTTTATCGGTTATTAAAAAAAAAAAAATTGTCCACCCGAGCGCGGAGAAGCGTATTCGTTATTCGACCCGAGTTTGTAGGATGTGCGCATGAGCCAATAAGTGTCTCGGGTGACCGAGTTGATGCAAATCCGCGCATGCCAAAGCAACGGGAACCTACACGGGAACAGCGAAACCCCACACCGGCCGAGCCCCGTCTACCTCTGCGTTCTCTGGCGGTGTCGGGCACCATCGTGTGCGGATGTGTGTTCGTTGTGACTATTTCTAGGTCAGAGCGGGGCCGTTCCGTTTTCGTAAACACACTAGCCGGTGCACAGGTGCGTCCGCCTGGGGGGCTTTCCGAAAGCACGCACCGGTGGGTGGTGGGTGGGTGCACACACTGACAGTGACACAGGTGCATGTGTCCCGGCATCTCGGTTCTTGGGTCATGCTAGGCACAATATTTGTTGTTACAACTTGTGGGGCCTCATTACCTGAACTAAGGCTTTAAAACCAAACTGTCACGATACAGTACCTAGGGCAGTATACCTGTCGTATGTTCTGACTCCCCTCCTACCCCATTACATTTTGTTTAATGTGTTGGGGAAGGGACACAGACACACACATACACACATATACACACATATACACAGACACAGAGACACACATTGGTTATAGGCTGATATTTTAGCATATGTATAACATTATATATATAGCATATATATATCGATTTAGATGTATTTAACCAAAAGTACAGAAATTTATGGGATTTTGCAGTAAATCTGTGACTCGTGGGGTAACTAACTGATCAGAACCTTCATTTTCTGTGACTCTCACAGGAATTTCGTGACAGTTGGCAACACTGTGAATGGTTGGTCCGTATATTGTCAAATAAGGGCAATTGTTGTTATGACGTGAGGGTTGTGTCAAGATGGAGATTATGACCCACATAATGTGAATATGTGTAAAACTTATCCAAACTGCTCCTTGATACCCGATTTTATTTATACACTTACACTTATCCTCTTCTGCTTAAGATGAGTCACAAGGACACATGTCATTTCGGCACTGGTTTCTTTCTCGTGTATGTGTGATGCGTGACACGGGTCTGACTAATGACCGAATCGGAGTTGTTCTTGACAATTCAAATTCAATTCCGTTTTGGTAATTGATATAGTGATTGGTAGACAGGAAGTGTGAACACTTATTTGTCTCTCATTTTTGCTTGAGTGCAAGTAATTAGCAACACAAGGAATAAATTAGTAGCATGTGGTGAATAAGTGGTCAAATTTCCCTGGATCATCAGCCCATGCTTTTTCTAATCGGTTCTTGAATGAATTTATTGAGCCGGCATCTATAACATTTTGTGGGAGACTATTCCATATATTTATGATCCTGTTTGAGAAACTGTGTTGCCTTAATTTTGAAACGGCTCTGGGTTTTACTAGTTTGAGAGTATGGCCCCGGCTGCCTTCTCTTTTATTCAAGGTGAAAAATTGGTTCATATCTATTTTATCAAAACCTTTCATAATTTTAAATACTTCAATTATGTCACTTCTTTTCCTTCTGTAGGAAAGGGTAGGAAGTTTCAATTTCCTGAGCCTTTGTTCATAGGGTAAGTCCTTTATAACTGCAACTAGTTTCGTTGCACGTCTCTGAACCTTTTCGATCTCCAGAATATCTTTCCGAAAAATTGGGCTCCAAATTTGTGGACAGTATTCCAAAATTGGCCTAACAAGAGACTTAAATAGAATGAGAAAATTGTTCTTGTTGAGGCGATGGAAGGTTCTTTTAATTATTCCTACTCTCTGGTTAGCATTTGAGATGATAGTCCTCATGTGTTTCTGAAAGGAGAGTTGGGAGTCTATTCCGATTCGGTCCGTTTCGGTATTTCTGTTCCGGTCCGGTATTTAGTCAGGCCGATCGGGTCTGGCTAATTACAGGATCGGAACTGAATTGCCGAAACTGACTGAATTACCGAAACGGAGTTGTTCTTGACAATTCAAATTCAGTTCCGATTCGGTAATTCTATTCCGATTCGGTCCGTTCCGATCAGGTATTTAGTCGGGCCACGTTACACTTTAAAATGAACAGACGGGATGGGATGGCCGCATAGCCTATGGCATAGCTCCTCCTCCTGGGTGACAGGTAGTGAGTGGCCTTTTAACCTGTGCAGTTAAAGTTGTACAGTCCCATAAAAGCATCAAATGTTCTACACCAAAACACTGACCTAGATTTGATCCAATTTAGATGTTTGTTTGTTGTTGTTTTACGTCCTAGCAACATCTAAGGTCATATCAGGACGGGCCAATTTAGATACTGGTGCACTTATTAACTATTTATTCCTACATAGAAGGGCGTACATACTAAGCCAATTTAATTTAATAGAACTAGTTACTGCTGAAGCTTATTAAGTTAGTTTTGACCTGAAGTTTGTTTGTTTGATCTAAGGTCATATCAGGACGGGACTTGACCTGAAGAGTTTAGGCGCAAAACCACGTAAACGCCAATCCAAAAATTGAGTTTAAAAACAGGATTTTTACCTGAAAATAAATTTAAAGCTCACTAATTCCACTTTTCATATGATCACATGGTAAGGGAGCAGCAATAAACAAAACAGTAGGAATATAAAAATATACAATTTTTGAAGATTTGATTCCAATGTTTCTCTCCATTTTTGGATTGGCGTTTAGGTGGTTTTGCGCCTGAACTCTTCACATTTCTTTTGGGTCATGTTTACAATTGAAATACCTTGGAAGTTAGTGATTTTAAACCATAGTTATTTTTCACTAAAGTAAGGCATATTATAACGATTAACCTAATATATTTGTCTACGAAAATGACAAACTCAAAACCATCGGACTATGCAATTTATAACTTTATAAGATCTGGGAAAGTCAATCCTATGACTTTAAAAATGGATACCTAGGCTCATGCGAAGCATTACTACTACTAGGGCAGGGAATAATTGTGATTACAATTTCCCCGTTCTTAATCAACAAATCTATTAATAGATTTTAAAAAGAACAGAATTTTGTTTTAATTAAAGAAGCGCATCTGTGTGAAGATGACGTTGCAGTTGGTCACTGCATGTTGTCAGGCCACGACAAATCTGCATACCCGCACCCCGTGAATTTGCATATTTCCGTTGCGGTGGTGTGCGCGCGCACGTCGGCGTTCATTCTTTCCCGGGGCGCATTTTGTTTGTAAGTGGATGTTTTTTTGTTTGTTTGGGGTTTAAGTCCTGGCAACATCTAAGGTAATATATATAACCCTGGCAAGTGGTTCAAGTAAGCACTCTTGTGAAAATGCACTGTGAAAAGTACATTGATGGACTGATACTGGAAATTTTAAATAGATTTAATGTAAATTAGATGCAACAGATTCTTCCCCGTGTAAAGCCACAACTGTTCAATTAAATTGGCTTAGTACCCTCTTTTATAAAGCAACAAATGCTGAATGTAATAAGTGCACCAGTGTCTAAGTTAGATATGTCAGATAGAATCTAGGTACAATACAACCCCGTTAAAACAAACGATCGGTTAATCCAAACTTTTTTCGGCGACCCGCCAAAAACTACCATTTTTAATATAAAAAAAGTTAGTTAAACCAAAGTTGGTTGATCCAAACAAAATTGCCGGCCCCAGGCTACTTCCGGTACAGTTAAACCAAACTTTCATGTGGCTTAAAGGTCATCTGAGACTTTTTTATATGATAACTGGTAGTATTTTGCAAGGTCCCAGAAAAAAGTTTGGATTAACCGATCGTTTGATTTAACCGAGGTTAGTTTAATGGGGTTAAACTGTATACATTTAAAAAAACAATAATCATAGTGTCCACATTGTACATTCATAATGTACCCCCGTTTTTGCCAAAGCCAAGTCAAAGTCAAAGCTCGGTTAAACCAATGATCAGTTAATCCAAACAAATTTCTATGGTCCCTTCAAGTTTGGTTTAACGGGGTTATACTGTATGTGTTTTGGTTATGAACATTTGATGCCTTCATCGGACTACAGAGCTTTCGTGTGTGTGTGTGATGGGGGGAGGGGCAATACTCGATGGGCTTTATGGGGGGGGGGCTGTGATAAATGGGGCGTAGGCTTCTGGCAGTCATGACTGTTGAATGTCAGCATGACCGTGGTTAAACCTTTATTATTTAGGATAGATGAGCTGCCTCCGGCGTGAGAGTGGACTCCCAATGCCGGGATCTCTTGTTTTGGACAGCCTGCCGCGCCACGTTATGGAGATTGAGGCCCGGCCTAGAGCGTGTCTCGGCAGTCAGGGCCGGACTAAGCCTTGGGGTATGGCCGGGCGTTCGGATGGCAAAGAAAACGACTGCACATGTCGATTTGTTGGCTCGTAGATCTGTTTCCGCTCACGGTTCCTGCTGCTCTTGTTCAAGGGTCATATTCTTCTGCAGTTTGAACAGGTTTATTTTGTTAGTTTTTTGTGTGTGGGTTGTTTTTTTCTCTCACTCTTTCTCTGGCCTATTCATTGATTGCTTAGCCAATTGGAAGTGTGGAATGTGGTTGCTTGCCCAATTGGGAATATTGAGTGCAATTGTGGTTGCTTGGCCAATTGAGAATATTGAGTGCTATTGTGGTTGCGTGGCCAATTGGAAATGTTGGGTGTAATTGCTTAGCCAATTGGAAATATGGATTGCGATTCCTTAGCCAATTGGAAATGTGGAGCGCGATTCCGAAAGACAATTGGAAATGTGCTATGTACAGAAGGTGTGGATTACATACTTTAACGTAGATACTGTTTTGATATGGATGATTTGCCATTGGCAACATATCCTGTCATAACAGAATAGATTGAATGGAAATCCAGCCGTGGGAAAGAAATTCCTGCTAATGCACGCGGTAAATATATGGCCTATGTCGGCGGGGATGAGCATCATCCTTCTTTTGTTGTTGTTGTGGATTTCCATTTCTCCGATTTAGCTGAAGAGACTGAATGTATTGAACAATGTTTAACAAAAATATGGGTGGGTTTTTTTTCTTTAAAAAAGAAATGTATTGATACTGAGTTTTGGAGAAAGATGACCTTTATGTGGATGTAGTGGGTATGAGAGAGATGGTCAGGGTGATAACCCATGCACTTGTTGGTATTCCACCCCCATGACTGCACACCTGATCGACCCGCCCCTAGTGGCCATCCCTCACATTAGATTGCTCCAGGGCATTAAGCCTAATCACGACAGGGCCACTCAGATGAGAAGTGATGGGAGGGGGGGGGGGGGAACATCACCATATGGTTACATACATACATACATACATACATACATACATACATACATACATACATACATACATACATACATACATACATACATACATACATACATACATATATACATACATACATACATACATACATACATACATATATACATATATACATATATATACATAAGCGTTGTGACAGTTGGCTCGGGTACCATACAGGATGGTGAATGAGTTGAGTATCAATCTCCCAGTTTGGTATATCATGGGATTCAAACCTCCTGGTTCGAACCCTGGTTGAGTCAAACCTATGGCTTAAAAATTGGTACTTGTCACTCCTTGCCAGGCGTTTGGCATTGTTAGGATATGGCAAGGACTGGTTAGCTCAGTGTCAGGATAATGTGACTGAGTGGGATATCAGGTCATGTGACTGGTGGCCTGGTCTCCCAGTAGGACAGCACTATAAATTCGTCATGCGTGCACTATCACCTGTCCTGACATGACCTTAGATGTTGCAACATCGTAAAACACCAACAACCAACAAACGGTTGGCTCTGCTTCCAATGTTGCTTCTTTATTTTCATATTTTACTTGTCTGTGTGTTTGGTTTTGTTCTCCCTCTCCCTCCCCCCGCCACCCCCACCCGGTCCTTTTTCTCTTCACGTGTGTCATATTTATTCTGTGTCAGGAATACCCAACCAACCATTGCCCACTCCTCAAACAACGGCACGCAAAGGGCGATCGCGGGACAAATAAATGAAATAGGTGCTTTGTATTTTAAACAATTTTGGTTAATTTCATTAATCTGGTAGGACTAAAACGAAGCTGCACTGGCATATTCATAAGGAGGACGGCTTTAATTAAACCAAACGAATGTAAGCCCCCGTTCACGAGATAAATCCGTGAGTGTGCTCTGGTTTTGCAACGCGGGCAAATTACCAGCTAAAATTCAGAATGCCATTGTTGCGGAGGCCATTTTCGGATCAAGTTTCATTTTAAAGTGTGTGTGTGTGGGGTAGGGGGGGTTCTTGTGGGTGGGTATGCGCGGAGCGCTGTAGTTAATGCGTTAATTTCCGTTGTTTCGCGTGAATCGTCACAGAGAATGATGATCATGGTCGATCACTCACGCACACGCACACCGAGTTGGGTATGGGGGATCGGTAAATGGAAGCGGCTTAATGGTGCTGCAAGTGTCAACGAGAAAAATGCCCCACATAATTTAGTGCTATGGGATACATATCGCCAGTGTGCGCGAGCTGTTCATCATGCCGTTGGCACTCCTCGTTATTTCATCTCGTTATGGCGGTCGATCTCCCTCTCTCAGTCTGTCTGTGTCCCTCTCTCTCCCTCCCTCCCTCTCTCTCCTTCTCTCTCCCCTGTCTGTGGGAAGGTACATATATAAATTACTCTTTGCTGCTTATCGGACAGAGTAGCCTATGTGCCGGCAGTTGGTTTCCTCCAAAGAAATATGCCAGAATGACCCTGGATTTAATGTCCAATGGCCGATGATAAAAATCACTGTGCTCTAGAGTCATTAAATTTCTTCTCTCCTCTCTTCTCCTCTCTTCTCCTCTCTTCTCCTCTCTTCTCTTCTCTTCTCTTCTCTCCTCTTCTCTCTTCTCCTCTCCTCTCCCTCCCGCACGGCGTAGTTGGGTGCCTCCATCCTATGACCGTAAGACAGTATGACTTTATAAGCAAGTCAGGTACTGGTGAGTAGCAATTGGAATGATATTCTGTCTCTTTGGCATGGGAAGGGAAGCGAATTGGTAGAGCATAGGCTTCCTGTGCGGACGATCAGAAATTTGATAACTTGTCATTACCTAGCTGGTCACCTCAGCATCAGGATAATGTGACTGAGTGTGCAATCGTGTTATGGGGCCGACAGCCTGGTCTTCCAGTGTGGCAACACTATAAAGTCACCATGAAAACGCACTGCCACAAGTCAGTTCCCAGGCTGATGTGATCTTAGATGTTACCAGGCTGTAAAACTCCCAACAAACAACAACAATACGCTTGACATATACAGTAAAACCTGTCGAACTGACTACCTCCACAGATAGACCACTCCCCTATATTGATTGATTGCTTCATTTGGGTCCCAAACGATCACCCATACAATACCATTGAAAGGAAAGGAAAAACTCCCTAAATCGACCACCTCCATAAATCGACCATTTAATGGCCGGTGCACACCTACCGTTTACGATTCGCGCACTAAAACTCCCGACTCGACCCGGTCCGCTTAAAACTGAAAACGGGCCGATTCGTTTTTCGAATCGCGAATCGCAATCGTAAACGGCCGCTTTTAGCACTAAAAACTTAGTTTTATGCGCGAATCGCATGCGTCTGGTGTGCTAGGGGGTCGCACACCTAACGATTTTTGGGCAGTTTTAGATCGTATACGGTAGGTGTGCGCGGAAAAACGGTAGGTGTGCACTGGCCATAAAGTTGGTCCCATGGTCAGTCGATTTAAGCCCCTGTCACACCTCGCCGGATTGAGGAAGGAGAAAGAAACCGAACAAAGTCTGTTGATATCCGGCAAAGTCCGGTTTGTGTTCGTTGATATCCAACCAGATCCGTTACCCATTTTGAACATGCACAAAACTTGGAACGGATGCTGCCGGATTGACATCTATTGTTCTTGTCCAGTTTGAGTTTGTTTCGTTCGTTGGCTATCTGTTCATGTCCGTTCGCCCGGCGGCCTTTAACCTGATATCGCAACATTTTTATACTTATCGCGCCCTAACACCACCATACTAGACAATTCTATCCGATGCTCAATCCGGCAAGGTGTGAGAGGGGCTTTAAAGATTGTGCTATACCACGGGAGGGGCTGTGTTGTTCTTAGATGATGGTTCCATTTGATAATAATGGTTCGCGGGTGCGATAGACTGTTTGTGCTGGTGATCACTGTGAAATATCGTCTGCTCGAATCGAAGAAGGCTGACGACTTTCAGGTAGATATTAAATAGGTCACGCGCCTGATCAGACATCATTTCCCCGCGTCCCCTTCTTCTTATGGTTTTTGTTTGTTGTTGCCACTGTAAGAAGTGTTCCCCGAAAGACGTGCAACATCTCCTAATGGTTTCCGAAGTAGAAGAAAAAGGAAGCAGAAACTGTAGCAAAAGAAGAGCAAAAACAGCAAAAGAAGAAGACAACGTAGCATTAGCAAGCCGACTTACTAGGTCGGACTCGAAATTTGTCAGAAATCTTATGAATTGCACAGATCTGAGTTTTTTTTCTCTCTCTCTCTCTCATTCGGGGGATGGGTGGGTGGAGGGTTAACATGTCCACGTAAATGGTGTGTGTGTGTGTGGCGACAGCGAGCCGCGTTTCTATTGTGTGGTAGTGTCTAATGGCGATGTGAGGTGAAGGAGCGAGCCATGTGGGGCTTTTTAGGGGTTGATTATCGCACCCCCCCTGACGTGTAATTACGAGTGGGGCATGTTGATAGCATTATGTGATCAGTGTGGGAGGCGGTGTTGGTGTGTGTGTGTGTGTGTGTTGGTGTGTGAATGGGGGGAGAGTAATGTGGGATCGATACTATAGGTAAATATTCACCGACACTCTTTTTAAATTAAAGCATATTTTAACAAATTTAAAATTCATGAGTTATTATCCTGATTATGATATTGTACCTATGGTGATTTTAGGCCCTTTCATTGCGCCATTCATGTATACTCGTTGTTTTACTTGTTTTTTGTTTGTTTTTTAAGCACATATATCCTTGGCCAAATTATTGAGGCTTTGTTCAAGCTGTTGATGATTGTCAGCATCGCGCTCCATCTTGTGAACAGGGTTGCGAGCCACGCGTCTGTATTCTCGTCAATTCTCGCCCGGCCGTGTGTTCTCGCGCTTTCTCGCGGCGGGGGACCTGGTTGCGGCGTGACGTTCCCATTGAAGATGCCTTCCAATCTACCCTCCCCCACCCCACAAATTCGCGCTAATTCCCACAGTGGTGGGTGGGAAAAAAGCCTACACTTGTGGTGTTCTATCGTGTCATTCTCGCCACCTCATGGTATTAAACCTCTAACGGGTAAAACCATTGTGAGAGGCTGACAATGCAAAAACGAATAGTAACTTTGGTGTTTTTCGCCCTGAATGTTTTGGCCGTCGTATTTTAGGCTGGTGATTAGGCTCGTGGTGAGGCTGAGTGATGTGGTAGCAACTGTCAGGTGTACGGCCGCATTATCAACCATTTTAATGACCGTTTGTCTTCTAGCCTGGGCCCTATCTTTGCAATTTGTGTACAACTGTGTTGAGGTCAGGTCTCCTTATCATTCGAAGGCATCTTTGTTTCACACGATCACAACCTTTCCGTTACTTTTATTTTTAACTTTAAAAAAAACACCATAACCTAGCAGTAGCACCAAGAAACGCATTGTGTATTATGTTTGTTGAGGTTTTAGGTCCTGGCAACATCGAACGTCATACCAGGACGGGCATCGATTTGCCATAGTGCGTATTCATGGCGGGACCGGACGTGGTGTTAAAGGTCGGGAGTTCAAATCCCAACCGAGACAAACTAATGACTTATAAAATTGATAATTGTCGCTACCTAGCCTGGCGCTCCGCAATACGGTCAGCTCTGGTTAATCCGACACATTCTGTCACACGCCAAATAATGTTTTTTTGTGTAAATATAGTTTATTCATTGAATAAGGTCTTTTGTCAGTGCCGTGGCACTGGTCTTCCAGCCATGTGACAATACAGTTATTTACAATATATGCAGCTAGCCCAAATCAGCTGAAATAACAATATCAAACATTCAAAGACTTACATATATATGGTATAGTTTGACAATTCACATACAAAAATAGCAGTTATATGTTGTATTCCTACACACTTGATACATACATGTGTATTGATTAGACCTTTACATTACGGAGTGGTTAGGTGCATAGTTTTCCTTCATAGGTTTGTATGCCTACTATGTTGTGAATTGCAAAACTATCATGTTGTTGGAGTTAGCATTTTGAGATGGAGTGAGTGTTAGCATGTTGGATAGCAAATTGTCGGGTTAACCAAATTAGACTTTCGTGGTCGTTTGTGTTATTTTTATAAGCCTATATAGGCCTATGTGTGACTGAATCATGTATGCAATTGTTCATTAAAATAATAATAACACCTAAGTACCATATCTACATTTATTACAGATAAACATACATATCAATCATTCACACTATTAGGTGTGAGAATTGCCACTGAAAGCCAACGACTTACAAAATTGATACTTGTCGCTTCCTAGCCAGGCGCTCGGCATTATTAGGATGGTCACAAGGACTGGTTGGCTTG
The DNA here is from genome assembly GCA_030323885.1 of Branchipolynoe longqiensis. Taxonomy (NCBI): domain Eukaryota; kingdom Metazoa; phylum Annelida; class Polychaeta; order Phyllodocida; family Polynoidae; genus Branchipolynoe; species Branchipolynoe longqiensis. The sequence continues at coordinate 91,587 of JASIRB010003524.1, forward strand.
GTGTTCGGATAATGTAACTGAGTGGGATATCAAGTCATGATGCTGGTGGCCTAGTCTCCCAGTGTGGGCAGCACTATACATGCAATTATAAAGTGACCATGAGTGTGCACTGTCACAAGTCGGTCCTGATTTGAACTTAGATGTTGCCAGGATGTAAAACTCGACCGCCCTTCTGGGCCTTTTGACCGAGTTTAGCGAGTACTAGTAGTAGCACCCCCTCTCCACCCCCCCCCCCCCCCCCCCCCCCCCCCCACACACACACACACAGCGAGGGTAGATCTCGGCGTGTAACATGATTCAGCGAGACGTGGTTCACCCGCCGGTAGAACTGGGTCGAGCCAATCTGTCGTCACTCCTGAGTCTTCGCTCTCCTCGCTACTTCCCCCCCCCCTCACACACACACTGGCAGTCTGGGATGCTGTCTTTATTAAATATTCGCCGAAGATTGCATCAGTGGGATACTATTAGCCTTGTTGTTGCCTATGAGATAGCAGCCAGTTAATCGGGGGCTTCTTTCTTTCTTTCTTTCTTTCTTTCTTTCTTTCTTTCTTTCTTTCTTTCCGAGACACGGCTAAGTCTTGTGCGCATGCAAACTTCAAGAAATGAGAACTATAGGTCGTGTGTGTGGTGTTTAAAAAAAAAGAAGTGAAGATGATGTGTGTGCGCATGCTTGCTTTCTTCTGTGTTTCCTTAAAGAGAAGACGCTGTGTGTGAGACGCTAGTACGTGGATATTTATTTGATGAATACGGTCTCGGTCTCACGCAGTACCTAGTGTGTATATATACAGTAAAACCTTTCTAAATCGGTCGGCCATGGGACCGACTTTAAATGGTCCACTTAGGGAGGTGGGAGTTTATTTTAATTTTATCATTACAATGGTATTGCATGGGCGATCGTTTGGGACCCAAATAAAGTGATTAATATAGGGGAGTGGTCGCTCTGTGGATGTGGTCCCTTAGAGAGGTTTTACTACATACATACATACATACATACATACATACATACATACATACATACATACATACATACATACATACATACATACATACATACATACATTCCTCCAGTGTGTGCGGTGAGATGGGGGCCACCCGAATGAATACACTATCCCGACAGAACTCCGTCTTGGAGGGATCATACTAATACTATATTTGCCCCTACAATTTATACTCGTATAATGCGTCATGTATGTATATATATATATATTTTACCTCGGTAAACAGCCTCAGGCTAGGGAGAGGTAAGCACGTCCGGTACCAGCAATTAGCATATACAACTCACGACTGGATAACGTGTCGTTGGGTTGCTCCGGCAAAATTAGTCTACATACAAGCAAATACGCAGTAAGTATAATAAAAACTGTGGTTAGCTTAATTATGATGCATTAGAGCATCAATATGGAAAGTTTAGACTTTCGTTGGTCCAATTTGGACGAGTTATTTGGTTATAAACAACCAAGGATAGAACACTCGAGTGGGTTTCTCGAAGGAACCAAACCGGTCATTAGCGGTTATGTCAACACCCGGGTCACCGTGTGACTATGGGTAGAGATGTGGGTTTCGCCCTATCTCATGTGGAAATTCTCTCGTACTCTAATAGAGAGTAATGTTGGAGATGCTCCTGGGTTTCTTTTATAGACTCCCCTAGACAAAACTTTTTCAGGCGTTTCTCCGAGTTTCGTAGCATTTTCTCCAACTTGTTGACGTAGTAGTCACAGGTGGGAGAAGTGTGCGGAACAGAGGGATGGGCGGGCCGATACACTGGTCCCGACCCCGCGTAAGGTTTGGGCTTGACCCACAACCCACGCACAAATTTAGCTTATTACGCCTGTGTTATAACGGTATAAACACGTTCTCTAACACCAATAGATGTCCAAATGAGTTTGAAACAACCATATTGTGACATATATATATACCGGGACTGACCAAAAATCTTTGTTTCAGCTCCCGATGGCCACGAAGCGGAGTAAGCGCGGTGCAGCAGCAGCCGAGGGGCGTGTTCCGAGTGGAGTGGACGAGGAGTACGACTCCTCACCTGTGTTGTCGGCAGGGCCGTCGACACAGCCCCGGGCGCATATCCTCTCCGACCCGGACGAGGACGCAGTGCCTGATGTGCCTGCGCCTCCAGATTGGGAGGCTCGCTTTGCAAGATTGGAAAGCCACATCTTGACTGCCAAATCGCCTGTGTCTCGGAAGCGGCGTAGGCCGAGTGTCCAAGAGGATTCGTTTGAGGATTTCTTGGACACAGACTCGGCGGTGGAGCTTAAGGCTCCTCCTCCTCCTTCTCCTAAACGGAGGAAGAAGAAGAAACAGGTGATTTCTTCGGGTGATGAATTCACCAAGGAGCGGGCAGAGACTGGTTTTCGCAAAAAGCGGAAGACTAAGTCCAAAAAGAAGAAGAGGAAGAGGAAATATTCTTCTTCTGATTCGTCCACTGAGTCTACTTCTACGGAATCAGACTCAGACACCATATATGAAGGGGTCTATGCGGACATTGGCACTAAAGTGGCTAAGAAGGTGGAGAAGCCAAAGGCTAAGCGGGTTAAAACCACTACGCTTATGCGCGAGACCGTGAATGGTCATTTGCACGTTCAAACCGGCGGAGGTTATCTCCAAGTTAGGAGATGAGTTAACAGGCATAAAGGGTGTTCCCAACTCCATCATTAAAGAAATGGATCGGGATGTCAATATGACGGATGACCGTAAGAAGTTTGAGGATGTGTTGCACACAGTGCATAAGGCAGTGTTGGCTACCCTAACAGCTATTGTTCCTGTGGCTAATAGGATGCAGAGTGAAAATAAGTTCTCGTCTTTGGCTAAGACAATGGACAAAGGCATTGCAGTGCTAGCGGCGGCAGGTAATTACCTGTCGTTTCGAAGATATGAAAATGTCTTCAAGTCAGTTTGCACAGATGCTGGCAAAGAAGTGGCTCGCTCTAAGAAGGTTACCGATAATGAGGGGAAGGAGTTTACGCTCTATCTTGCTCCAGAGCCGATTAAAGGGAAACCTTTAGATAACACCAAGATGTTTGGCGGTCAACTACAATACCTCTATAAAGAGGTAGAGACTGCAGCCAAGAGTGGCAAAAACATGGATGGCAAGAAGAAACAGGAAGCTCCTCGTTTCAAAAAGTCACGAGGGGATTTTCGTCCACGACGGTTCACCAGAGGAACCAGACCGAGTTCAAACTTCGGTCAAGGGTTTCGGGGCCGGGGCGCTCGCCCAGGCTGGACCGACAACACCGCACGGCCAATAGGCCGAGGGTTCAACTCGTCGAGACCTTTCCCCAGGGGCGGGTCCAAGTAGAGGTCCAAACACAAACTTTACAAGTCCCTGCAGCCTCTAAAAACACACAAACTGTAAGCAACTTTGTGGCTGGTAATATTAGTAATCATATTTCTGAGTGGCACAAAATTACTAGTGACCAAGAAATTATAGAAATAGTTAGGGGTGTTCAAATTCCTTTTACACAAATTCCTGTACAAAGTATAATACCTTTTCCATATAACATTCAACCAGTTGAACGAGACGCACTAACTAAACAGGTACATAAATTCTTTGAGAAAGGAATTATACAAAAAGTGACACACTGTTCAGGACAGTTTATTTCAAACATTTTCTCGAGACCGAAGCCTAATGGTGATGTTCGAATGATCCTGGATTTAACAATCCTTAATAAAAGGGTGGAATATCGACATTTTAAAATGTTCTCTCTAGATACGGCACGAGATCTGATTACACCAGATGCGTGGATGGCTAGTGTTGATTTACAGGATGCATATTATACGCTTCCCATAATGGAACAATACCGAAAATTTCTTCGATTTATTTGGGATAACCAACTCTATGAGTTTACCTGCATGCCGAATGGCTTAGCTTGTGCGCCACGTTTATTTACTAAATTGCTTAAACCTGTTTTCTCGGTAATGGCGAGGAAGGGTCACATAATGTTTCCATACATAGATGATTCTTTTATTATAGCATCAACACAAATTGGTTGTGTGAATGCAGTTTTGGATTTATGTGCATTACTCACTAAATTGGGGTTTTATGTACATCAACAAAAGTCAGTGTTTAAACCAACAAAACAACTCAAATGTTTAGGGTTTATTCTGGATACACAGTCCCTTACAGTGTCGATAACAGAACAAAAACTAATTAAGTTTATGACTACAGCGACTCAGCTTATTAAGTTATCAAAGCCAAAAATTAGACAGGTTGCTGTTCTTATTGGCATAATGACTCATATGCACCTGCTGTGTTATATGGGAAGGCCCATATTAAGTCGCTAGAAATAGATAAAAATTTAGCGTTAACACGAACTAAAGGCAATTTTGAGCGAAAGATGTTTATTTCGCAAGAAGGGTTACAGGATATTGGATGGTGGATGCAACATATAGCAAGTTCACCAAATCCAATCCGCATGGCGGAACCTAATACAGTAATTACTACTGATGCTTCGTTAGAAGGTTGGGGAGCTCATCGAGATGGGGTCACAACAGGAGGTAGATGGCTTGATGATGAAAAATCAGACTATATTAATGCACTAGAATTGCGTGCTATTTATCTGGGCTTACGTAGTTTAGTAAAGATAAATAAATCACAGGTTAGAATACTAACTGATAATACTACTGCCATGGCATATATTCGTAACATGGGTGGAACCAAATCAAAGTCTTGCAATCAGTTATCTAAACTGATTTGGAACTGGGCACAGGCTCAACAAGTCTGGCTGACTGTAGCGCATATTCCAGGGTCACAAAATACACTTGCAGATTATAAAAGTAGAAATTTCCATGACCATTTAGAGTGGTCTCTCTCTACACATTTGTTTAACTTCGTTTGTGAAAAATGGGGTACACCTGAAGTTGACTTATTTGCATCACGAAATAATAACAAGTTACCCTGTTATGTTTCTTGGCATCCTGAACCGGATGCTTGGAAAGTAGATGCGTTTGCTATTACTTGGGAAAATAATTATTTTTATATTTTCCCACCATTTAGCATTATCAGCCGAGTAGTGAGAAAAATCGGCTTGGAAGGGACACATGCGATACTGGTGGTGCCCGATTGGGACACGCAACCTTGGCTGCCAGCAGTTTCACAACTGGCAAAAGATCGTATACGATTCCCAAGAAAACTCGGGAATCTGACGCACCACGGACCGCTAGTGGTTCACGGCGACGTGTCAACGACGCCCCTATTGGCATTCCTTTTCTAAGGAAGCAGCTACAGCAATTTGGATTGGACAGAATTACTGAGGATAGGATAGTATCGGATGCCTGGAGGCCAGGAACTGTCAAAATGTATACAACTGTAGTGGTCTGCACTGACCTCTCAGGCAAGTAACCACATAGACAGGTAGGCGTGGGTAGTGTGTTGATATCAGGGAGCCTAGGTGGTGTAATGGTTAGCACACTGGCCCGGAATGCAAAGAGATGTGGGTTCGAGTCCCGCTCTAGGCACAATATTTCCCATTTTCATCACCCCCACGACACTGGTTGCCGTGATCAGGATCCTGTACAAGCTTTGCGCTGTATGGTTGTTGAACCTACCCTGTGTATGTATGTGTTAGTGCATTGCCTGTATGTATGTAATTGTAAGCATTACAAGACTTACAATTCCAGGGGGACGAGTGTAGTGGTCTGCACTGACCTCTCAGGCAAGTAACCACATAGACAGGTAGGCGTGGGGAGTGTGTTGATATCAGGGAGCCTAGGTGGTGTAATGGTTAGCACACTGGCCCGGAATGCAAAGAGATGTGGGTTCGAGTCCCGCTCTAGGCGCAATATTTCCCATTTTCAACACCCCCACGACACAACCTATTTAAAGAAATGGGGTGTACATTGTTTGTTAATGAAAGTTAAACCAACAAATCCAAAGATTTCACAAGTAGCTCGGTTTCTTCGTTCTCTAGAGGATGAAGGACTTTCCTTTGGATCGATTAATGCGGCGAGGTGTGCGTTATCAATTATATTACCTAGAATTGATGGCGAAACAGTTGGAAAACATTATGTTATTTGTTATTTACTTCGTTCAATTTATCAAAGGAATCCTCCAAAACCAAAGTATAGTCGGTTTTGGGATGTTTCTATAGTATTTAAGTTGTTTCAGGCTTGGCCTCACAACTCGTGGTTAGATATAAAACAGTTAGGTTTTAAGGTCGCGGTCCTGTTATTGTTAGTAACCGGACACAGAGGACAGACGATTGTTGCTTTATCCTTAACTGGATTAGAAATAGACAAGCAACAAGCTACGTTTGATTTAGAAAAATTGCTTAAATCGAACACGTTAGGTGACCCTTTATCAACGGTTCACTTAGACTGTTTTCCGAATGATCGGAAATTATGTGTTGTGTCGGCCATACGGGCTTATATATACAAGACAAAGGATTTACGTGCATCACAACAACTATTAGTGAGCTTTATAAAGCCACATAAGGCGATTTCACGAGACACACTTGCCAGATGGACAATTACGGTGTTGAAATTGGCTGGAGTGGATACGAGTAAATACTCTTCCCACTCAACTAGAGGAGCCATGGTCTCCAAGGCACGGGTGCTTGGTATTTCTGTGAAAAGAATACTAGCGCATGCAGGCTGGAAGACGGCTAAGTCGTTTGCAAAACATTATAATAAACGACTAGAAAAGCCTACCGGCGTTGCAAAGCGTCTTCTCGCCAACTAACAAGAATAGGTGAGAACAAAAATTTAGAATGTTATAATAATAAGAAAGAATGATATTAAGGATAAAAATGAATTATGTAAAGGTCTCCCTAGCCTGAGGCTAGCCTGAGGCTGTTTACCGAGGTAAAATAGTATAGTTATACGAGTCTTACCTTGGTACAGATGATGGATAACTGTTGTTTTACCGAGGTATAAGCCTCGGATAGATGTGGGCTAGGGCCCTCCCGCCACACCCTGCCACATCTATTCCGTTGGTGTACCTTTTCGGTAAAGTAATAGTATCCATTGTTGAAAAGCATTTTTATCCTCAATAAGTAGGTTAAGATTGCTGGTACCGGACGTGCTTACCTCTCCCTAGCCCACATCTATCCGAGGCTTATACCTCGGTAAAACAACAGTTATCCATCATCTGTACCAAGGTAAGACTCGTATAACTATACTATATATATATATATATCTCGTTCACCCTCTTTCCAACCACCACTATACTAGCCACGGGTGTGGGGGGCGCGGGGGGGAGGAAGTGTACCCATCATACACCGACAGCTCCCCCTCCCTCCTTCCCTACTCATGATTGACATCATGTGTGGAAGCATCAGGAGGTGGGTGCTGTGGGTGGGTGTGTTTGGAGGGGTAGAAGGCATGAATTAATCATGCCACTTCTATAGCGATGCACCATGTAAACACGTCGATGTGGATCTTGAGGTCGGCGACTCCGACATATGAATTGGAATATCCCTACTGAATTCGTAATTATGTCGCCTAGTTTTGTTTTTGTTGTCGTTGCTTTTATTTTCTACGGTGAAGCCCCGTTGAAACAGTTACGGTTAGGTGTATGCGGGGAGCGGGACATAGCTCAGGCGGTAGAGTGTCCACTTGTGAAGGTATCCCCACCCATCGGTCATCCTATCGATCCTACTCAGTGGATCCATCTGCAGTTTGGGCTATTTTCCGTTCCAACCAGTAGTCCACATCTGGTTCATCAAAAGCTGTGGTATGTGTTGTCTTGTCTGTGGGAAAGTCCATGTAAAAAGACCCCTTGCTGCTTTTTGGATAGAGTAGCCTATGTGGTAGCAGCAGGTTCCCTCCAAAGAAATATGCCAGAATGACTGTATGATTGACGTCCATTAGGCAAAGATAAAAATGTGCTCTAACGGCATCGTTAAATAAAACAAGCTTTCCTTTTTAGGTTTGCGCGGATCATAAGCCGTGTTCACACGGGAAAGCGATTTTAGACAAGGTGAATAATATGAATCAATTTAGTTTGAAAGTGTTTCGCGTTCACACGGGCAGTGCTTGAGTCGGTTTAAGGCGGAAGTGGATATCTGCGCATGAGCAAGTCCATACTAACCAGTGCCAGTTTCGGTTAGTCGACGTAGTCACGAGAGAGTGTGGGTTCGACCTAGATATGTATAGACTGAATCATATTGTTTTGGAACCGTAAAAATTTCTGCTGGGCAGTGAAAACCTATAAATGAATGATGAAAAAAACATCTGTGCACCTATATCTGGTTCATAGACCAAATTATATAATATGCACTTTTGATCGACCGGAAAGTCAACAATCTAAGGTCTCGACTGCGCTTGCGTGTGACGTCCTAAAGCAGCCTCAAGTAAGTCGGTTGCGTTCACACGGGCGATATAAGTCTAATCATAAAATTTGGTTCCTACAGAGGTGGTTTATAAAATCCGAATTATATGATTCGCATCAGCCGTAAACCGCCTCAGCCGCGCGTTCACACACCAAATGTGAGCCGAACTAGGCAAGGCGATTTATATGAATCGAATTAACTGCCCCATGTGAACACAGCTATAGACCGTGTGTCGAATGAGATATTTTGATCATGGGCTGAGATGGTTGAAATTGCGAGTTGGCCGTTGTATCGGGTTGTGTTTAGATTGTCTGTGCGTGGTGCGGGGGTGGTGGGTGTAACGCGAGCTGCTAACTGAGCTCCATCGGTTTCAGTGAGGGTGAGATTGTGTTGTTGTTTGACGTCCTAGCAACATTTAGGGTCATATCAGGGCGGGTACCGACTTGTGACAGTGCGCACTCATGGCGACTTTATAGTGCTGTCCCACTGGGATACCGGGCCGCTGGCACCATGACCTGGTATTCCACTCAGTCACATTATCCTGACACTTAGCACACCAGTCCTTGCACTATCCTAATAATGCCGCGCGCCTGGCTAGGAAGCGACAAGTATCATTGATTTGACTCGACCAGGGTTCGAACCCACGATCTACCAGGACGGGAGACGGACGCTCTAACTCATTCGGCCATCCCGTCTGGGATTGGGAACTTCCCTGCTAAATCATTTGGATTCTGTTTTGTGTCAAGGGCGTTTCTTCCTTGACATGTGTATGGAGTGTGGAGTGAAGAAACTTCTAGCGCATTCTTTGGTTTACTATAGAGTTCGAGAATGCACTCGTGTACATTCACACAAAATGTTTTGAAGGTCTTTTATATGAGTTTTTTGAATAGGGTCTTTTGATTTGCTTTTTAAAAAATATTTTTTTATTGAGGCTGTATTTATACTGTCCATAGCATAGCTCTTTCTTTCTTTCACCCTTTCTTTCACTCTTATTTCGTTCCTTCATGACAGAATGGTCGATTCGCTAAAAGAGCGCCGGCTGGCTTCTCGTCCTGAAGGTCGGGGGTTCGAACCGTGACCCAGTTAAACCAGTGACCTACAAAATTGATACTGAGTGGGATATCAGGTCGTGGTGCCGGCGACCGCAGCACTGTAAAGTCACCGTGATTGTGCGTGGTCACAAGTCGGTGCCCGTCCTGATGTGACCCTAGTCTATTGACGTAAAGCTCCAACAAAGAACAGGTTCTACTATATGTCTATACATGTAAATGTATAGCAGAATCTTTGTTGACACGTCACCCTCCCCCAGAAGGAAAGAAGTATGTCAACGGAACCCTAGAAGTAGGTCACGGACTCTGGACCAGGTTGTACCTTCTGCACTGGAGTGTACATAAATAGTCTAACATTTTGTTTTTTTTGTTTTTTGTTTGTTTATGGTTTAAAAGCAAGAAGAAAGAAAGAAAGAAAGAAAGAAAGAAAGAAAGAAAGAAAGAAAGAAAGAAAGAAAGAAAGAACGAACGCAATTTCCACCCTTACTCTCGTCCGGTCTGACAAACACCAATCGTGTGGGTTCAAAGATGTTTTTGCGTGGCTATGTTTTCTTTCCTGTGACAGATGCCCCCCGACAGACCCGACACCATGCTACCCCTCTTGGGGATGAGGTGGGGGGGGGGGGGGGGGGGCGCTGTGAGTGTAGCTGTCGACCCTGTGTGTCTGACGCGAGGCTTGCTGCTGATATGTTTGTTAATGTAGTGGACGCAAAGGCCGTGACCTCGGCGCAAAGTGGCGGCTCAAATAGACAGCAGAGGAAGGTGTGTGTGTCTGTGACGTCACCTTGATACTGATATGTGGGAGTCGAGTTGTCACTGTGACGTCACCTAGTTTGGTGTCGCTTCCTAGCTTGGCGCTCAGCATTAATAGGATATGGCAAGGACTGGTTTGCTCAGTGTCAGGATAAAATGACTGAGTGGGATATCGGGTCATTGTGCTGACGGCCTGATTTCCCAGTGGACAGCACTATAAAGTCATCATGAGTGCGCACTGTCCCAAGTCGGTACCTGTCCTGATGTTGCCAGGATGTAAAATTCCAACAACCAACCAATCTAATATCGGCACCTCCTCATTTCCTCTCCTAAATTGTATATAACAAGTACAGTAAAACCTGTCTAACCGACCACCTCCCCAGATCGAGCACTCCCCAATATCGATCGCCTTATTTGAGTCCCACACAATCGTCCATACAATCCCATTGTACTGATGTTTAAAAAAATCTAATCCAACCACCTCCCTAAATGGACCATTTTACGTCGGTCCCATGGTCGGTCGATTTAGAGAGGTTTTACTGTTAATTGAGGCCGTATTTATACTGTCCATAGCATATAGGCCTGGGTATGCAGGCTTGTTTTCAATGCTGGCCAGCTGTCGTGTTGGTGTTATCCTATCACACAGTAGCTGCTGATAAGTTATTTGATTTCCTGCATTTCAGTAGCAGATAGATAGTACTGTATTACCATTAGGCCAGTATTCAAAGGGACTTTGGTTTAACTGGGTCTGTCTAGCGCCGACTTGATTGATATGGCATTCTTCACCAGGGTTAGCTAGGTTGGTATGGAATCAAGCCAAAGTGTGATTTATTAAAGTCCGAATGGAGTTAATTATCCAGGTGGCAGCGGAATTAGATACACTAACTCAATCCTGAATAGCAGTACTGGTGAGATTTGTGGTTCTGCCTACTGTGCTTCCATGTGATAGTATTATATAGCGAGACTGCACCTGCCTATAATTAATAGCTACTATTTATTATATTAGATTGTCGGAGTCAATTTCTAATGAGTTTCCCCCTGGCAGAGATCAGTCATCTAGTTTGATATTTGAGCAAGCAAATTGTTAGAGGTTGGTGTAATGTAACAGTTTCAGAAGCCATAAATTATATATATATATATAATGTGTGTATGTTGACAGTTGGTAATATATATTAGAAATGAGAATAGACGAGATCACAGTTTCGACTGTGCATGCGCTGAAAACGGCATTGGCAGCAAAGCAAATGCGTACAGCCATTGAGTTTGCCGATACGCATAGGGAAAAACTTTGAATTTATTCAAAATTAATTTAGTTAAATACATAACAATTTGGCCCAAACATGGATGGATGCAATTATTATTATATAATGAATATGGTTAAGACACAACTCTCCATAATTAAGCATTTTCAGCTAAGAAACATACAATTTCAGTCACTTTACAGGCTGATGTTTACATCACCATTGATTAGCCATAAGTAATTCTTGTTCTAAATATTAAAATGTCAAATGTGTCAACAAAAACTTGTTTCAAAGAAATATAAAAGCAATATCTGATTAACCCTACTCATTTCCTAGTTTTACATATGTCATTAACCATCGGATTTTTTTTTTTAAGAGAAAAAAGAAGTAAAACTGAGTCTGGCTACGGCTCTAACACTACTCTGAGTGCCCAGATTTGTCTAAATCTAAATGCACATGGCATAAGTTATGCTGATTATATTGATGTAAATACAATGCCGCATAAAAGATTAATATCTTAATTTATTATATATATTATTTTTAGTTAGTATTCTATGTTTCAAACAAGAGCTGAGATGAGCTGAAACTAGCACAATTCATAGCTGCACCCAATGTGTTAGCATGTGCCATGTGCTTCTCGCAGGTTTGTTTTTCTTCCACGCATCCCACAATGCACCGCGCGGCTGGAATGGCGATGTTGTCTATTCAAACAAGCTGATTTCTTGTGATAAATAGTCGCATTGAATATGGCCTTTGCTGCCCACACGGCGTTAAGCTACAACCAATCAATCAATCTATAATAAATAGTTAATATTCTATCATGTTTAGGTGTGCCCTTTATATAGACGGCTTTGTAGAGAACGGACACACCCAGTAGGCGAATCGCACTATATCACGAAAAGTAGAACATCATGGCACCATTGGAAGCATAGTCAGCATGTAATAAATGCTTATAGTTGAATAGCTAGATGGTTTTAAGTTTCTGTGTGTGTATATATAATTACATACATGTATTAGGTTAATCTACCTTACCTTATTTAGCTTGAAGTGACAATTATTTTTAAATGGCTAACTTTGGAGATATTTGCAGTGGAAAGTTTATTGATTGGATATGTAGGATCAAATCTAGGTAAATGTCTCCAGTTTCGTTAGTTGTGGAGTTTTACATCCTGGCAACATCGAAGGTCATATTAGGACGGGTACTGACTTGTGACAGTGCGCATTCATGGTCTACGTTATAGTGCTGCCTCACGGGGAAATGAAGTCACGGGCACCAGGCGCCAATATCCAACTATATCCCAACAAGTCAGTGGTTTGACTCGACCGGGGATCGAACTCCCGAGGCCTGCGCTCTACCGATTCACCCACCTGGTAGAAAAGTTCAAAATGCTCCACCAATTAGGAGGCAATTTGTGTTCCAACCATAGCCTAGTCAAACCAATAATTTACAACATTGATGCTACCTAGTCTGGCTCCCCACATTAATAGGGTGGTTTTCTCAGTAGCAGCATAATGTGACTGAGAGGAATATTGCGTCATGGTACCGGAAACACTGTCTTCTAGTGGGGCAGCGCTATAAAGTCAACCTGGGTGCACACTGTCACGAGTCGGTGCCCGTCCTGATTTGACCTCATGTGTTGCTAGGACGTAACCCACCCCCATCCTGATATGGCCTTATATGTTGCTAGGACATAACCCACCCCCAACAAGCAGACATACTCTGGAGTCTACGCGCCTCTGTTCTTATAATAGCGGGTGACTATCGATATGGAATGCGTATTGTGCAATGATGGCAGGGTACCAGGCGCGAATATGGATATGGTGCCAGGGTATTCTCGTGGGAGAATCCCTGTTAATGCGAGACTTGACGATTATTCACGCTGTTGGCGCTGCTACGTAGTGCTCCCTACTGGCGGAGAATGACATGAATCATAGATCTGGGCATAACGTGGCTGTGTACAAATCATGGAACTATATAAAGTAAAAACCGCTCTAAATCGACCGACTATGGGACCGACTTTAAATGGTCGATTTAGGGATGTGGTCGGTTTAGGGAGTTAGAATATGGTTACAATGGTATTGTTGGGACCCAAATAAAGCGATCGATATAGAGGAGTGGTCGATCAGTGGAGGTGGTCGGTTAGAGAGATTTTAGTTTTACTGTATCGTAAAACCTCTCGAAATCGACTGATCATGTGACCGACTTTAAATGGTCAATTTCGGGAGGTGGTTGGTTTAAGGAGTTAACAATGGTTTTGTATGGGCGATCATTTGGGACCCAAATAAAACGATCGATATAGGGGGGTTAGATAGGTTTTAGTGTACTTGTAAAAATACGGTTGTCCGTGTAAAGAAATAGGTCCTATTAAATAGTCCTGTTTTGGTAGGATGTGGGATTCGACCCCCCAAGTTCGACCCAGGCCGAGTCAAACCGATGATTTCAAAAGGTGTACTTGTCGCTAGCTGGCCTGGTGCTCGGTATTTCTGAGATATGGAGCAATGGAATGAGGAAGACCAATTGTCCACGGTAGAAATTTCCCCCGCTTAAACAACTAATGTCACAAAACAAAATGAAAAAACAAAATACAAGCACCCTCCTGTTTTGTCTTCTTTTTTTTAAAATATTTTTTTTATAGATGAAACGCTTATCTAGATTTAATAGAACCTTTCTCTGCTGAAGCATATGGTGGGACAGCATTTCGGTGTGTGCGCGCCCAAATTAATTTTGTGTTCAATTAAAAATATATATATTTCTCCGAGTTTTTTTGTTTTTTGTTTTTTTGTCCATTAGTTGTTTAAGCAGGGGAAATTTCAGTCATAGCTGACCGGTCTTCCTCATTCCACTGCTGGTCGATAGAAAGCCCGAGCCTACACTTTTACCGACCCAAGGGATTTTTAACCTCCCACACCACATAGACATGGTATGAGAGCAACTGGCCTTTGATGACGCTGTAAGTTATACACAGCAGTGGAAATCCAAATTGGCAGAGATGGGGGGCATGGGGAATTTTAAGATAAAAATTAGTTCAAGCTCGAGTAAAATATATGATAATAATTATCATAGTACATTTATCTTTGTAATATATATATACATTTTATGTATAGCAGAAACTCATCCGGGTATGATACTTTAATTGTGTGTGTGATGGGGGTTGTGGGTGTGTGATGGGCAACATGCCAACCTAGAAAAGTGAGATTGATTTATTTAAATACACAGTTATGAAGTGTGCGTGCATTGCTTGTTTACAATAGTTGTGGTATGGTGTTTTTATGTGCTTTAGATCCGGATAGCACATTCTTTTGGTGCACGCTGTGGCGGTGCTTACTATTAATAGTAATATCCATTTTATTGTCCATTCTACGTGTGGACCCCTCCTCCCCCCCCCCCCTGTTCCCACCCTCTCTTGATGGCTGATACAATGTGTGTAATTCAAATGCAAATATCAACAACAACAATTTGATGTGCACCAGTAGAAGTTGCAGATGTGGTGCCTTTGCCACTGTGATACACATAACCCGATGGAGTATAGTCTATGTTATGGGAAAAGTAATGGTCGCAGGTCAGCATGGAGACGGTGCTGGCGGTGTGTGTCGGCTCATTTTGAAATCACTGTCTTTATATTATCGCCCACCTTGGTGATTTCAGGGGGTTTTTCCCATTCTTCAATTACTTTCACCCTGATATTATATATATATTATATATATATAATATGTCCACACATGTTTAATCGGCCTGAGGTGAGGACCTTAGGTCCACCCCCCACCCCTATCCCTAATTTAAAGCCTGGTACACACCTCCCGTATATGATTCAAGTGCTAAAACCCATTACCTGACGCAACCCGATTCCCGACTAAAACTGAAAATGTGGGACCATACACATATCCCGACTGCTAAAGACTGGGGCGCTCACATATACCGTCCGTTTTGCGACTGGTCTCTGGACACCTGGCGTCATTTGCCTGAACTAAACCAACATGAGCACCTCCTATGACACGCCTCTTCCATTCCCCTGTTCCATTCCCCCCACTTGCATCCATGCTCTTACATTCCCTCTCTTACATTCCCCTCTCCCATTCAGGCATGAGGGGGGAATGGAAGAGGGGGAAATTTGGAGAACTGAAGAGGGGTAAGAAAATGGAAGACTTGGATGGCGAACGGACGGCAGGTATCACACATATACCGTATAAGATAAGACTGGCCGCTCACATATACCGTTTCGAATCATTTTTCGAATCTTATAAGATTCCAGTCATAAGCCATAAAACTGAGTTTTATATTGCGAAGCCTCAGGTGTGCTCTGGGTCCCACACCTAAAGACTGGAACCGACGAAAATCCCAACTTTAGTCACGAAACGGGTGTTTTTAGGTTTTATATGGGAGGTGTGTACCAGGGTTAACCTTCAGGTTGGCAACACTGCTCACTGTCAACACGCACAATAATAGCCCTTTACTACCTTAGTACCACATCCGGGTCTCTGTGCTCAGTGTGAGGCTTGGCAATACTGTGTCATTAGCTGTGCAATAATGGTGGGTGTGGGGGAGTGGTCAGATCTCCTCCCCCCCCCCTTCCTCTCTCTGGGGTGTCGTTATTCATTGTTGGCTCTGTATAGTACATGTAGATGCGGCTTGCCGTGATGCAGTACCTTCCCTGTCAGCATTTGTGTTCTAACATCCATCTATGTTTGCAGTGTCTGCCTCCTGCTGTAAATGGCTTTCACCACCACCACCACACTCCCCCACCACCACCACACACCCCCTAGTGGAAGTGGCAGAACTAGTCTATGGCATGGTTGGTATGCGCTTGGAAAATAAAGGATTGTATTTAACTTTTAAGCGCTTGAATACCCTTGAAAAATAAAATGTATGTCAAATAAAATATAAACACCCGCTAGCGGAAGTGGCAGAACTTGTTCGTACGTGCCTTGAAAATAAACGATTTTTGTGGTGTTCTCTGTGGCGGAGTGGTTAGAGTGGCAGACTTTTTTCTAGGTCGGACTGCTAATCTGAAGGTTGGTGGTTCCATTCCCCATGCCCCCCCCCCCCTACCTCTGCCAATTTGGATTTCCACGGCTGTGTATAACTTCCAGCGACATCAAAGGCCAGTTGTTCTCATACCATGTCTATGTGGTGTGGGAGCTTAAAAAATCGCTTGGGTCAGGAAAAGTGTAGGCTCAGGCTTTCTATCGACAAACTGTCTAATGGTGAAAACAAGTCTATTCAGACTTATCCATGATAGGCAGTATAATTCTTCAAGAAAAAACACACATGCTCACACTTGCTATCCGGACCGCACTTCGTCCACACCTCTCTCTATCTCCTCTCCGCTGGCCTTGCTCCTTCCTCCTTGATATGTCTGAAAATAGTTCAAAGAGGGGGATCCCACCAGCATTTCACTTTCTACCCTTACTCTGTCCGTGTCTTTGGCTCGCTGGATGGTCGCCATCGAGCAAATAGACACAGTCCTTTAACTCAATTCTCCTCATTTCTCTTTCCTAGACTCTACCCTTTTTTCCCCCTCCCAGGCATACTTCTCCCCCTGACCAAGGGAGTTGTGTGCTTGGGTGGGGCCCTTTACCTTTAGGTTTCTCTCGCTTTCTTCTCGTTGCTGGAGCCGCTGGACCCATCTTTACCCGCCCTTCCTCGGAAACCCTTGCTGCTGTCTGCTGGATACAAGTGCTTTGCTACCGCCGGACCGGAGATTCTGGACCGCCCCAACGACTCGTCGTTTAATCGTTGTAAAGACATCCCCCAGCTTCTACAACTGCCCCACCAGAAGATTATTCTTCAACCAAAGATTGGGCCGATTTATCGGAGCCTCTCTATAATGTTGCAGTTCTGCAACCGGTAACCGTCGTAAGGTTACAAACAACCCAGTATCTCTATCACACATGCTCATCCACTTCCATATATAGACTTGTGTTGATAGTCCTTTCTCTCTGGCTACATTCATTGCAATACCAGGCTACCAACCTGCACAGTGGGATGAAACTTGCATAATGCTTCATACATCACATATATATATACACGTATATTTCCACCAGAAAATGTCTTTGTAACAGGCATTTAATAATATTGTATATACAGTAAAACCTCTATACCGACCCATCCACAGATAGACCACTCCCTATATCGATCGCTTTATTTGGGTCCCAACACTACCATTGTATTATTGTGTGGATATTCTAACTCTAAACCGACCACCTCCCTAAATGGACCACTTAAAGTCGGTCAGTCGATTTGGAGAGGTTTTACTGTATACCCATCTGATATATATTTGCCATGGAATACATTATGTCAATGTCAACCAGGCCACTATTACACACACACATACTATCTAGATGGACGGTTACAAACTGTAGCTTCTGATAGCATATTTGAGGTTATGACTAATGGGCTCCGGGCCTAATTAGGCATTTCAGGGGACGTTTGCATTGGTTTTGATAGTCATGAAGCTGTGCAGATGTCAGAAAACATGGCAGTGACGAACAAGCTCATTATCGAGCCCCCCCCCCCCTCCCCTCCCCCTTCAATCTCTTTTGTGTTGTTATCTGCATGAATTTGGCACCGTTTTCCCGAATTAGCGACACGTTATCTAGCCGACAATTAGTGTTTCAGTAGCTTAAGGCCCTGTCACATTACGACGCATCTCGCAAGCACGTGGTCAACGTGTAAAATCACTTTTTTAATGTCGAGAAGCATCAAACTTTTCGTCGCTTGGGGGGCAAAGTTGGACGTATACATAGCGTATGGCTAACATGCTCGAATTACGCTCACGGTACGTTCACAGACCGCCGGTGAACATTATATACGTTATTCAATCGCCAGAACTATGCCTCATACGTTTCATACATCAAGACACGCTGGAGAAATGCTAAACGTATGTTAGACCTCTGTTGTCAGTACGTGGACTGTACGTTCCCACTGCCTTTAACGTAGGTCAATGTACTGGACAATGTTTGTCTAACGTACATCAACATACGGCTAACGTATACATAGTGTATACATAGCGTACAGCCGATGTAAAATCCACACATTATCGAACGTTGTTGTACAAAATTGTTGCACATGCACACAACTTTGCTGACGTGCGACACCGTATCTCAACGAATGTCGACGTACATTGACACCAATGAGCACCTAACGCATAACAACGTATCCTGATGTAGCGGCCAAAAATCACATACATCGGCGTATGTTGGCGTGATGCGTCGTAATATGACAGCCCCTTTAGAGAGCAGACGGCCTTTGAATGAAATAACACTCAGTGGCAGAAGACATTTTGTCTGCGTAGTTAGGTCACTGAAATGATAGCTGGGAGGCTTAACCTCGTTCATACTACAAAGGTTCTGCATCCTGCACTGCTCGGGATTGATGTGGGGGAGGTGGGGGGTGTATATACAATATTATGGGGTCCGATTTTGTGCAACGCCCAGCTGTGTAAGATAACGACAACACTTTGGCGCGCTTTTCTCGCCGATAAGATCTGCGTGATTTGGATTGTTTTATACATTCCATCTCGTGTTTACTTGACACGAGAAATTGTTATCTCTCACTTTCGTTTGACACGCTGTAATTGAAGCATAAATTTGGTAAATTACTGTCGTCATGCACCCACATGTTTATATATATTATATATAATATATAACATTTATTTTTCCACACTGCACTAGTTACAGCATTTGACCTGTATTATACAGGAATGAAAGATCTCCGCGATTGTTGATATTCACTGATTAACATTCACAAAATTCTCATTTATTATATATAATATATCTTTTATATGGCAGCAATTGATTAGTCCAAATCCCATTCATATATGACCTTCGGTGTTGCTGTGAACATAAAACCCCCAAAATGAAAGGGTTAGATATGGGAGATAACATAGTCACAACAAAGACAGTTTAAACCTGACTTCTGGCATTTTCCCGCGATTCCGTGACAGTCCTAATCCTATGGTGAAAAATCTGCGTTTTCGTGGAAATTCGCTGTTGGCGCCAAGGGGTCTCGGCCTGATTTCCGAATTTTTGGCTGTCGAAAACCACTTTTCAGGCCTGGTTATAGATGTATAAGTTTTGCTCCCCACGCTGACTGATCGTATTCGTCCCGAGCAGGATACTAATAATACTAATACTAGTAATAGAGCAATGCAGGCGGCCGACGGGAACCCGTAGGTTATTTATGCTGGCAAAATTAATTATACATACATACATACATACATACATACATACATACATACATACATACATACATACATACATACATACATACATACATACATACATACATACATACATACATACCTACATACATAATACATACATAATATACATACATTAATTACATACATAATTACATAATTACAAACATACTTAATAAATACATAATTACATACATACCATACAATTACATCATACATAATTACATTACAT
Organism: Branchipolynoe longqiensis; assembly: GCA_030323885.1. Classification (NCBI taxonomy): domain Eukaryota; kingdom Metazoa; phylum Annelida; class Polychaeta; order Phyllodocida; family Polynoidae; genus Branchipolynoe; species Branchipolynoe longqiensis. The sequence continues at coordinate 111,339 of JASIRB010003524.1, forward strand.
ACATAATTACATAAATACATAATTACTTCATACACTAATTCATTAATTACATACATATTTACAACTACATAATTACAAAAATACATAATTACATACATACATATTACATAACATAATTAATACATTAAATACATTACATACATACATACATAATTACATACATACGTACGTACATACATACATACATACATACATACATACATACATACATACATACATACATCGTGGGGGTGATGAAAATGGGAAATATTGTGCCTAGAGCGGAACTCGAACCCACATCTCTTTGCATTCCGGGCCAGTGTGCTAACCATTTCACCACCTAGGCTCCCTGATATCACCACACTACCCACGCGTACCTGTCTGTGTTGTTACTTGGATTAATGGATTTCCGTTTTTATTTATATTCACGTAATAATAGCACATGTAATAGGTTTCCCTCTCTCTCTCTCGCTTTCTCTCTCTCTCTCTCTCTCTCTCTCTCTCTCTCCCTCTCTCTCTCTCCCTCTCTATCTCCCTCTCTCTCGCTTTCTCTCTCCCTCTTCGCCCCCCCCCCCTCCCTGCATTCAATCGTAAATAAGACGAAAATCGCTTCCTGCTTTAGCTAAGTGAATGAATATATAACAGTCGTTCGTACACATATGTGTATAATATATATATATATATATAATATATATATATATATAATATATATATATATATATATATATATATATATATAATGTGTGTCCGCGTATAAGACCAGTTGCAACCATGCCTCGTCGGGTCGAATATAATAGAACCCTAGGTACTATTACGATTACTATTACTATTACTATTATTATTACTACTACTAGTAGCAGTAGCAGTAGTAGTAGTAGTAGTAATAGTAGTAGTAATAATAATAATAATAATAATAATAATAATAATAATAAAAATACAAACACGACAGCTATAGTCACATTCATTCTTTTCAAGAAATTGTGATTTTCTATCCACATTCTCCGTGAGTGGACAAGAATAAAGAAAGGGGGTAGCAGCGTCTGCGCTGGTGGTTTGTTGGATGTCATGCGGGCTGCTGGGCTGGAGAGACGGAGTGGGAGGGGACGTGTATGTGTGTATGTGCTGGGGAGGGGAGGGGAGGGGATGTATGTGCTGGGGAGGGGGCTGTGATGCGCCACCTACCGGTGTCTAAATACTCCGGGCGTGGTTCCCAGACTAGCGGGTAATGCAGCTTAACACGCCACTCCGGCATCTGAGTCATCCTTCCCCCCGCTCCCCCCCACATCCCCCACATCCCCCACGAAGCCTCCTTCCAGGCTCCTTGTACTGCACTCAGATACAGGCATGGTGCACAGGTGCAAATTAATCATATCATCCGAACATGGGCAATCTCTTCCCTCCCTCCCTCCCTCCCTCCCTCCCTCCCTCCCTCCCCCTCCCTCCCTCCCTCCCCCCTCCCTCCCTCCCTCCCTCCCTCCCTCCCTCCCCTCCTCCTTCCTCCCCTCCCGCCTCTCTCCCCCCTCTCTACCCACTCTCTCTGCCTCTCTCCTCCCCACTCCTCCCTTCTCCTCTCTCTCTCCGTCTCTCTCCGTCTCTCTCCGTCTCCCTCCGACCTCCCTCCGTCCTCCGCCCTTCCCGCCCCCGAACTACTTCCCGACTCCCGACTAATTACGCACCGGATGTACAGCTAATAGGGGGGAAGGGGGGGGGGGTAAAAAAAAGGTACCCGCAACAAGTAGGCGAACGGGGAAATTAAAAGAAGAGGGAAAATGCGGGGCATGTAAGTTTTCACAGTGCTGGTATCACTTTCTGCATTATCTCAACAACAACAACAACATCATCTAAAAAATCCGGACATATCTATTTACAGTACAACCCGTTAAACCAAGCTCTGTTAAACCAAACGATCGGTTAATCCAAACTTTTTTCGGTGGCCTGTCAAAATACTACCATTTATCATATAAAAAAAGTTAGTTAAACCAAATTCGGTTAATCCAAACAAAATTGTCGGCCTCAGGCCACTTCCGGTACAGTTAAACCAAACTTGCATGTGGTTTTAAGGTTATCTGAGACTTTTTTTATATGATAAATGGTAGTATTTTGCCAGGTCACTGAAAAAAGTTTGGATTAACCAAACATTTGATTTAGCCGAGGTTGGCTTAATGGGGTTAAACTGTATATACATAGAAAACAATAATCATAGTGTCCACATACATTGTACATTCATAATGCACCCCCGTTTTTGCCAAAGCCAAGTCAAAGTCAAAGCTCGGTTAAACCAATAATCGGTTAATCCAAACAAATTTCTAGGGTCCCTTCAAGTTTGGTTTAACGGGGTTATACTGTACCAGGTTTAATAGGGGGAAATCCGGGCATAATTGCATCTAGATGTGTTTTTTTTTTGTTAGGGCTTGCTATTCATGTGTGGTATAATCTTGAGCATGAGTGTTATTTTCGAATAGATTAGTCTTCTATTCATTAGCTTAAAATATAACCAACTTCCTTGTTCTGAGAATTCTCACTTCCGTGCTGGTGTTGGTTTTATACGACTAGTGCGTGACAATACGACGTCATAACATTGTACACTCGGTCCTCTATTCTGCCATTTCGTTCTGTTGTTCTGGTTTCACACTACAAGTAAAAGTGTATAGCACCATGAATGAAGTAATAGCATGGTGCCTCCCACATTCTCTTGTGTGGTTCTGGTTGCATACTACAAGTGTATAGCACCATGAATGAAGTCATAGCATGGAGCCTCCCACATTCTCTTGTGTGGTTCTGGTTGCATACTACAAGTGTATAGCAACATGAATGAAGTCATAGCATGGTGCCTCCCACATTCTCTTGTATGTTTCTGGTTGCATACTACAAGTGTATAGCACCATGAATGACGTCATAGCATGGTGCCTCCCACATTCTCTTGTATGTTTCTGGTTGCATACTACAAGTGTATAGCACCATGAATGAAGTCATAGCATGGTGCCTCCCACATTCTCTTGTGTGGTTCTGGTTGCATACTACAAGTGTATAGCAACATGAATGAAGTCATAGCATGGTGCCTCCCACATTCTCTTGTGTGGTTCTGGTTGCATACTACAAGTGTATAGCACCATGAATGAAGTCATAGCATGGTGCCTCCCACATTCTCTTGTGTGGTTCTGGTTGCATACTACAAGTGTATAGCACCATGAATGAAGTCATAGCATGGTGCCTCCCACATTCTCTTGTGTGGTTCTAGCTGCATACTACAAGTGTATAGCACCATGAATGAAGTCATAACATGGTGCCTCCCACATTCTCTTGTGTGGTTCTAGCTGCATACTACAAGTGTATAGCACCATGAATGAAGTCATAGCATGGTGCCTCCCACATTCTCTTGTGTGGTTCTGGTTGCATACTACAAGTGTATAGCACCATGAATGAAGTCATAACATGGTGCCTCCCACATTCTATTTTGTGGTTCTGGCTTCACACTACAAGTGTATAGCACCATGAATGAAGTCTTAGGTGCTGTCGGTTCTATAGGACGCCATTCCAACACTATAGCTTATACTAGGTACTCCAAAGTGTTTTTTTTTTTCAACAGGTCAGTATTATAAATTATATATCTGTACAGATCTTCTAAATCGGATCTCAATGATATAAAAATCACTTAGATCGATTGGATAGCTGCAAAGTTATGAGTGTTTAAAGATTGATTTTTTTACCCCGATTTGTGCACATTTCCAAATTAGCCAAATCTTGGTTTTTAGGGTCCCACCTGGAAGCTATTTTGCATATGATCTGTCCAATATTAAAGAATCTCACTCTATAGCACAAATAGCAGGCTCAATTTTTTCCAGACCATTATCTTTGTTATTCTTTCAGATATTTCATGCTAAACTTGCTAAATTCCTTAATTTCTACAGAATATCAGCAGGGTCAATGATAAATTCTTGAAAACATCATAACTTCTGTTCTACTTACACTATCACTCTAATTTTTATTCCAAAATAATCTAAATCAAAAGCTCTATATGATTGTACATGTTTTGAATCAATATGAGGCAAAAACTAAAAGTTCACTCGACGCCATATTCGGTGCTCCAGTGCAGAGATGGGAATACACAGTCACTTCTCAGTCGAGGCTTGATGTGCATGATATAAATCTCAACCAAATATTGGTCTGGTTAGGTAGAGAAAGACTTGAGCTTTCTGATGATATAATTTTCAGGACGATCCTGATCAATTTTCAAGGAGGATTAATGTCTTAATGTTTTCACTCCTTCAGTTCAATCAAATTTCCCACTCAGAAACACTCACGCTTGATATGCTAATGAAGCCTAGATTCTTCTCTATCTTTTATTGGTGGTTATTTTTAGCTCAGGTCAATGTACTCACCAAGCCATCAAGTTTAGGGAAGGGAGTAGCTCAGACTGGATGAAAACAAAATCGGCGAGCATGCTCAGAGCTGCCGATGGTACCCGCCAACAAGTGTCCATTGACTGTGATTTATTTCATAATGATAATTAAAAATCAGACATCCTAAAAGACAAAAGAATAACCTTTAATTTGATATAATTTTTATTTCAAACCAAGCAGAATTAGTGGAGATTCAAGCCTTTTTAAAACGGTTAAAATAGGTCAAATTTCGCGCTGCGGACACCGTATACGTTCACTTTGGAGTACCTACTAATACTAGTTATAGCATTGTGATCCGTCGGTCACCCTCCCCCACAAACCCCACATTCTGTCGTTCCTGTTTCATAACCAAACTGATACTAGTAATACCAGTGGGGGGGGGGGGGGGGGGGGGGGGGGAGGGGGGGGGATGGAAATGGGAATAGTGTGATCAGAGCAGGATTAGATCTCACACTTTTTGCATTCCGGGCCAGTTTGCTAGCCACTACACCACCTAGGTTCCATGGTGTCATCACACCTATCCACGCCTACCTGTCTATGTGGCTGCTTGCTTGAGAGCTCGGTGCAGATCACTACACTCACCCTCCTGGAATTCTAAGTCTTTTCAATGGTTTACGTCCATGAGTCATTTAATGTTAAAAAATACATACATACATGCATGCATAAATACATGCACGCATTCATACATGCACGCATGCATACATACATACATACATACATACATACATACATACATGCATACACACATGCATACGTACATACACACATACATCAGGGATGAAAGATCTCCGCGATTCCGCGGATTTCCGAGATTTTTCAATTACGCAACACCATCAGCGTATACTAATATGTGGTGCTGAGGCCGCAGCACTATCAGTGTACACTACTAATATTAATAAATCCTCCAGGCTCCAACCTACAAGCGTACACTCCTATACATGCTTCAAACGTCACAGCACTATCAACGTATACCAATATATATGAAACCCGACTTCCGGGAATTTTCCGCGATTCCCTGACAATGCTAAACCTATGTGAGAATATCAGCATTTCCGCTTTTTCCCCCGGAGAGCACTTTCATCCCTGATACATACACACATACATACATACGTACATACATACATACATACATACATACATACATACATACATACATACATACATACATACATACATACATACACACACACACGTACATACATACGTACGTTCGTACGTTCGTACATACATACATACATACATACATAATACATTAATAGTACGTACATACATGCATACATACATATATATATATATACATTTTACCTCGGTATGCCGCCTCTGGCTAGCCGTAGGCTAGGGAGAAGGAAGCACATCCGGGTCCAGCAATTAGCATAAGTAACTCACAACGGGAGGACGTTTGTGAGTTGCTCCACAGGATTTATCTACTACTACTGCTTTTATCCAAAAGTAAGTACTGTTTTCTTCGATAACTTTGTTTATCATGCTCTATAGCATCTTTTTATGAAAGTTCAGAACTTTCTTCAGTCCTGTTTGGACTTTGTACGTTTTTTAACTTACGGATAGAACATTGCGTGCCGCTGGCACAAACGAAACCGATACTGAGTTCTATCGACACCTGTTTTTCAGACAGGGAGAAATGGCAACCCGAGTTGCTCATTTCCTAAGAAAAGTCTCCCGGATCCTAATAGAGGATGATGTTGGGGATGCTTCTGGGTGTTTTTTATAAACACCCCTGACCGGTTTAAGGCGAACCTCCGAGTTTCGTAATATTTTCTCCAACTTGTTGGCGCTGTAGCCACAGGTGGGAGAAGTGTACGGAACAGAGAGAGGGGCCGATCTCACGATCGATGCCCTCCGTTTGGTTGGTTTCGTTACCACACACCTACGGCAAATTTAGCTTCACGCCTGTACTGACACGTTGCAAAACACGTTCTCTGTACCATGTTCCTCAACCCAGTTTACTGGCTTACACTTGTGTAGTTGAGATGATTCCGGGTTAGTAACGCTTTGGTTTCGTTACAGTTCCCGATGGCCACTCGCCGGAATAAGCCGCCCGCTGCAGCGGTGGGTGTCCCCCCTACGGATTACGATTCGTCTCCACCGGCTACGGCTCCGCCGTCCCCACATCCTGGGGCTCATGCCTCGGATCAAGACAGTGATCACGCCCCTCAACCAGTGGGGTGGGAGGCGAAAATGGCGGAGATGATGGAGGAGAAGATGCGCCTTTTCCAGGCGCAGACCTTTCCAGATCCTTCCCAAATCCCTGATGAGGATTGGGAAGACTTTTCTGAGGACGAAGAGGACACGCTTTCGGCACCTGAGGTTCCGAAACCGAAAGCGCGGGGCAAGAAACGCCGCCCAGTGAGCAGTTCTGGTGACGAGTTCACAAAGAAAGCGAACTCTAAGCGCTCCAAAAAGTCAAAAAAGAAGAAGAAGAAGAAGAAGAAGGACTCCTCTTCAGACTCGTCGTCCGACTCTTCTTCCACCGAGTCGGATTCCGACACGGAACGAGCGGGAGTCTACGCCAAAATAGGCGTTAAAGCTGGCAAGAAGATTGTCAAAAAGAAAGCTCAGAAAGTGCGCACCACTACCATGATGCGCAAAACGGTGAATAGCCATTTCACTACGTTTAAACCGATCGAAGTCATCAACAAGTTGACTGAGCAGATTTCAGGAGTTAAGGGCATTCCTGCTTCGGTTTTCAAAGAGATGGATTCCGGCATTCATCTTTCCGACGAACGCCGTCGTTATGAAACTTCCCTCTGCCTGATCCATAAGGCAGTTTTGGGTGCCTTGACGTCTGTTATCCCTGTGGCTAACAGGATGCAGACAGAGAACAAGTTCTCGTCTTTGGCGCGGGTTATGGACCGGGGCATAGCTTTGTTAGCAGCCGCTAGTAACTACATGACCCATCGGAGATTTGAAAACGTTTTCAAATCGGTCACCACAGATGCCGGAAAAGAGGTTGCCCGCTCGAACAAGGTAACGGACCATGATGGTAAGGAATACACCGTGTATTCCGGACCTACCCCTATCAAGAGCAAACCGCTAGATAAATCCAAGATGTTTGGGGGTCAGCTAGCTTACCTGTACAAACAGGTAGAGGTCGACTACAAGAGTGCTAAAAACACTGAAGCAAAGAGTCGTCGCTTCCAAAACCCAGCAGGGTTCAGAAAGTCTAGGACGGATTTTCGATTCCGCAGAGGAGGAAGGCCGTTCAGGGGCGGACCGTCCTTCCAGTTCAACCAGCGAGGAAGGGGCCGAGGCGACAGGCCGGCCTCAAACTGGAACGACAACCGCGGCTACAAGAGGGATTTCGTTCCCAAGCCCCAGTTCCCGAAACAAGGGAACAAGTAGAGATTTCCACACAAACAGTGCAGCCTCCTGACCCTACAATGGTCACGGAGGAAACTCAAACTGAAGTAAGCCTTTTTCAAGCAGGGAATGTTTCTAATTGTTTACATCAATGGCAACAGTTAACCACTAATCCAGAGGTCCTGAATATTGTTAAAGGCATTCACATCCCTTTCACACAATTGCCTATACAAAAGAGAGCGCCTTTTCCGTATCAGTTTAATTCACTAGAAAAATCTCAGCTAGATCACCAGGTTCTACTGTTTGAGTCTAAGGGCATTGTCAACAGAGTTGAACATACTGAAGGGGAATATATTTCCAATATCTTCTCTACTCCTAAACCTGATGGTTCAATCCGAATGATTTTAGATTTAACTCAGTTGAATGAAATCATTGAATACAAACATTTCAAAATGTTTTCTTTAGAAACAGCTCGTGATTTAATTACCCCAGGGTGTTGGCTAGCGAGTGTTGATTTAAGGGATGCGTACTACACCGTTCCTATTCACCAGACAGATCGGAAATACCTACGTTTTCTCTGGAATGGCCAACTTTTTGAATTTACATGTTTACCTAATGGTTTGGCCTGCGCACCGCGTCTGTTTACTAAGTTGTTGAAACCAATTTTTGCACACATGGCAAAATTGGGGCATTGTATGTTTCCATACATAGATGATTCTTTTATTATGGGCCAATCTTTCACGCAATGTGAACTCGCTGTTAAAGATTTATGCAAAATTTTCACCAAATTGGGTTTCTTCATACATAACAAGAAATCAGTTTTTTCTCCTACTCAGGAGCTTAAGTGTCTCGGGTTCATTCTGAACACCACGGCTATGACCGTTTCGCTTACACGCCAAAAGAAAGATAAGCTTTACCGCACAGCGATACAGCTGTTAGACACTTCTAGGCCAAAGATTAGACAGGTCGCGGTCCTTATCGGGGTCATGGTTTCGTATAGTCCAGCTATTCTATACGGAGCGGCACACATAAAATCCCTCGAAATTGATAAAAATTTGGCGCTGGCCCGCGCAAAGGGAAACTTTGAAAAGACCATGTTTATTTCGGAGAACGGCCTAGCCGACATTGATTGGTGGCTAAACCACTTTGACCATTCCCCCAATCCCATTAGAATGGGAGAGCCTGACACTACCGTTACCACTGACGCGTCTCTCCAAGGGTGGGGAGCACATCAAAATGATGTAGCAACGGGAGGAAGATGGCTAGAATCGGAACTCCCCGATCATATTAACGTTCTAGAACTAAGGGCCATTTACTTGGGATTAACCAGTCTAGTAAAAATACCCAAAAATAATGTACGTATCCTCACGGATAACACCACAGCTATGGCTTATGTCAGAAATATGGGAGGTACAAAATCGATTAAATGTAATGCAATGGCACTTCTCATTTGGAACTGGGCTCAAACCTTTGATGTCTGGTTAACTGTTAATCACATTCCAGGCACACAAAATTGTCTAGCTGACAAGATGAGTCGCCAGTTCCATGATCACTTAGAGTGGTCACTTAATCCATCCATTTTCAAACACATTTGTCACACATGGGGTTCACCTCAGATCGATTTGTTCGCTTCGCGTAATAACTTTAAAATTCCAAAATATGTTTCGTGGCACCCGGAACCCAATGCTTGGCACATTGATGCCTTCTCCCTAAAGTGGCGACATCATTTCTTTTACATTTTCCCCCCCTTTACTATCATTAGCAAAGTCGCCAGAAAGATTCAAATGGAGGGGACACACGCCATACTCATCGTCCCCGAGTGGCACACGCAACCGTGGCTACCGACGTTACTAGCCACAGCCAAAAGCAGCCTTCGCTTCCCAAGATTCCGAGGAAACCTCAAACATCAGGGACCACTAGAACGCCACGGAAACGTGTCGACAACTCCGTTAGTGGCATTCCTTTTTTAAATAAATATTTAGAACAGTTTGGCTTAGACAAAATTACACAACAGCGTTTGGTTGATGATGCGTGGAGAAAAGGAACGGTGAAAATGTATACTACGTATTTAAAGAAATGGGGTATTTATTGCCTGCTTAAGAAAGTCAAGCCAATGACTCCCACAGTATCCCAGGTAGGACTCTTCCTACGTTACCTAGAGGACGAAGGCCTAGGATATGGCGCTATTAACGCTGCCAGATGTGCTCTGTCGATAATCCTACCGCGGGTTAATGGACAAACAATGGGTAAACACCATGTTATTTGTTGGATCATACGATCAATTTATCAGAGGAATCCGCCTAAACCCAAATATAATAGGTTTTGGGATGTTTCTCTAGTGTTCAACCTCTTCAAGAAATGGCCAGAAAATAAGTTTCTGGACGTTAAACTTTTAGGTTTCAAAGTCGCAGTTTTGCTTCTCCTGGTCACTGGACACAGAGGCCAAACTATAGTTGCCCTGTCGCTGAATGGTCTAGAAATTGACAGTAAAGAGGCCACGTTTGATTTATCAACTTTATTAAAATCAAACCGATTAGGTGACCCCCTTTCTACGATAGGGGTGTCCAGTTTCACTCAGGATCGCAAGTTATGTGTCGTATCTGCGATACGAAATTATATATCCAAGACAAGATTAATAAGAAACTCAAGACAGCTATTGGTCAGCTTTATTAAGCCACACAAGGCCATTTCCAGGGATACCCTCGCCCGATGGACAATGAATGTGTTAAAACTGGCGGGAGTAAATACAGACAGGTACTCATCGCACTCTACACGTGGTGCAATGGTGTCCAAGGCAAGATTGCTAGGCATCTCCGTTAAACGGATCCTAGCTCACGCGGGATGGAAAACCGCTACTTCGTTTGCTAGACATTACCACAAACGACTAGAGAAGCCTCAGCCGATAGCGCACAGGCTACTCACCAACTGAAAGAGAGAGGTAAGAAAAACATTGGTTTTTCCTCTTTTTTGCCATACAAATCGCTTTTCCATTGTTGCATACATAAGACATAATCACTAAAGAATAATAACAAAACAAGAATATCAGGATAAAAATTATTTTACGTAAAGGTCTCCCTAGCCTACGGCTAGCCAGAGGCGGCATACCGAGGTAAAATAGATTAGTTAGACGAATCTTACCTGGGTATAGATGATGGATAACTATTGTTTTACCGAGGTAGAAGCCTCGGTTAGACGTGGGCGAGGGCCCACCCACCACGCCCTGCCACGTCTAGTCAATCACTCAATTTAGCATGAGGTCACTTGACCTTAGGTTGTTTTTTAGAATCATTTTTATCCTGAATTAGTAGGTAAAGATTGCTGGACCCGGATGTGCTTCCTTCTCCCTCGCCCACGTCTAACCGAGGCTTCTACCTCGGTAAAACAATAGTTATCCATCATCTATACCCAGGTAAGATTCGTCTAACTAATCCATCATACATACATACATACATACTTACAGCACACGCACCAGCGCAAGCACGGCACACACTCACGTTACCATACATACAGACATACATACGCGACTACATACATACATTACATGCAGCATGCATACATGCATACATATTGCCATACTTATGCATACATACATACTTACATATCATACAATACATACTACATACATACACACATCGCACGACGCACGCACGCAACGACGCACGCACACACACACACATAACTTACATACATACATAATACATACGTCGTTACATACATACATACATAATTGCTATGCTATTGCGATGCATGCAAATTGCATGAATACATACTTTACATACATACATACAAACATTTACATAATACTTAGACATACAATGAGAGAGTACATACATATATCATACATACAATTATATCCAATACTTACATACATTGGCGGTCTGAAAACTGACATAGACATACACAGGGTACAGGTGTACAGGATCCTAGTAATGGCACCAGTCTCGTCAACACGCCGAGGGACTGCGTCCGTCCGTCCGGTGGCACGACGATAAAGCGCTCACGCCCAGTCCCAGTCGTGATTAGATTGCAGACAAGCCGAGCAAATCTTAAACAGCATTGATTACCACGCTCTGTTTTGGTTAACTTGTCGGCATGGAGTCTCTCCAGGCTGCACATAATGAAATACCGCCCGGTTGACTTTTGTCTTTTGCTTTTCTCGTGAGAATCCTATTCCATATTTCCCTATTTCCTTATTTCCATTCTCATTCTCATTCTCATCTCCAATCCCCATTCCGCATCCCCATTCCCATTCCAGCTGTGGGTTTTGATCTTT
>JASIRB010001053.1:0-35281 GCA_030323885.1 Branchipolynoe longqiensis
ACACAGACGGAAGTAACTCAAGCTTTCCTCTTGTTCCATGCTGATTATGTTCCTCTCTCGTTCTTCTTCATGCGCTCTCTCCCTATTGTCAATGCTTATATATAGTATTCCCTTATTGTTCTTCGTGCGCCCTCGCCCTGTTGTTCCACATGCCATTTTGAAATATAACCTCTCCATGTTCAAAGGTCTAAGATGAATCTAACATTTGTCGGCGTACTCGTCTTGTTATAAATGTCCAATGTTGGTTGGTTGGTTGGTTGTTGGAGGTTTACGTCCTGGTAACATCTAAGTTCATATCAGGACATAGAATCTAGAATGTAAACACGGATACAACATAGACACTCATGTCCAATGTCCCACCGCACATTCCGAGCATAACTTGGACTCGTCGGTCATCGACGAGTTTACAACAAATGATGTGTTGCTGTCGTCATCGCAACTGATGGATAACCAAGAAGAAGAAGATATACCACCAATTCTCTCATTGCTTACAAAGGCATTTCCTAATGATTCAATTCACTTCCGAAAACACCACGTGGTAAATGAGTTTAAGAATTAAAGCAGACGACATTACAATTGCGCTTCTTTCTGTCTGCGCGACACACACACACACACATCCGTTTGTATGGCTTTCATAGGTGTCTAGTTACACTGGCTTTGAAACACAATGTCATCACCCCCCCCCCCCCCGACACCAGTGGTTTAAAGTCGGATCCACAATGCACCGCGGCAGTAAGCGCAGAAGGTGCACGTGGTACATCTGATGGCCAGCACGATGATACCTGTGTAAACAGGTGCCCAGCTCGTGGTGCGCGTCTACATCCGGTGCAGGCGTCATCGAAACGACTGTGCACTTCCGGTGAGTAGAACGCCTCGAACTAGGCGTCTCCACTCTCCCCCCGGAGTGTCCTTCCGCGTCCAATCTGTGCAGTGTGTGTTGAATGAGCCATTATGTGAAGTGGCGGAGACGTGTATAAATATTGAGTTAGCAGGGCGATGCCACTCATTAGGGGGCGTCAAGGCAGGGAGGGGCATGGCTGACGGAACAGGCATCAATCAGCTCAGTCAACATCCACACGGCCACTGCCAACGAGCTAAGCCTATTAAATGATGCCCGGCAATGAGAGGCTGATGATATGTGTGGTATGTGGGTATTGCGTAGATGGGATGGAGATGGGGATGGAGATGGGGATGGAGATGGGGATGGGGATGGGGATGGGGATGGGATGGGGATGGGATGGGGGGGGTTGGATGTGGTGGAATGATGGATGGGAGGGGAGGGAGAGGGGGGAGAGGGGAGGGGGAGAGGGGAGGGGAGGGGAGGGAGGGGAGGGGGGAGGGAGGGGAGAGGAGAGAGAGAGGAGAAGAGGAGAAGAGGAGAGAAGAAGAGAGGCGAAGAGAGGAGAAGAGAGAAGAGAGTAGAAGAGAGGAGAATAGAAGAGGAGAGGAAAGGAGAGGTAGAGGAGGGGCGGGGTAGAGGAGGGGAGGGGAGAGGAGGGGAGGGGAGAGGAGGGGAGAGGAGAGGAGGGAAGAGGAGAGGAGAGGAGAGGAGAGGAGAGGAGAGGAGAGGAGAGGAGAGGAGAGGAGAGGAGAGGAGAGGAGAGGAGAGGAGAGGAGAGGAGAGGAGAGGCGAGAGGAGCTATGGCCGCAAAGAAGTTCTGAGGCATTGCTAGACTCTTTGAAGCAGAGCCAACAAAAGTATTATATTCCAAGGAGATAAAAAGCACATACAAATTTTGAGTACTCGAATTTGTTGGTTGTGAGATGAAAGAACCAACTTGGCACCCCTCCCCACCTATTCACACCAGGACTCCCCCCCCCCCCCTTTCCCTTCCTTCCCTCGCCGTCCACATCTTTCTCCCTACCCACCCTACAACTATCGCTCTCTCTATCTTTCTCTCTGGAATACAATACGTATTTGGTCAATAGAGTGCTTCCTTCTGTTGTAAAGATGATAATACCCACACATACATGCACCCACTATTGACATTAATCTGAATGGCCCTGTCGTGATTAGGCTTAATGCCCTGGAGCAATCTAATGTGAGGGATGGCCACTAGGGGAAGATCGATCATGTGTGCAGGTGAAATATCTCTCTAAACATATAACATGCACATGAGTTATCACCCCCCTCCCCCCATCTCTTTCTTTCTCTCTCCCGCACTCTAGCGAATACAATGCATATCTGGTCAATAGAGTACTTCTTTCTGTGATGATAAGATGATAATAACCACACATATGTATACACACAGTATTGACATTAACATCACCCCGGACATTCTCTGTGGCGGAGTGGTTAGAGTGTCTGACTTTTTTCTAGGCCAGACTCCTAATCTGAAGGTCGGTGGTTCAATTTCCCGTGCCCCCACCTCTGCCAATTTGGATTTCCACTGCTGTGGATAACTTACAGCGTCATCAAAGGCCAGTTGTTCTCATACCATGTCTATGTGGTGTGGGAGGTTAAAAATCCCTTGGGTCAGTAAAAGTGTAGGCTCGGGCTTTCTATCGACAAACTGTCTAATGGTGAAAACAAATCTATTCAGGCTTATCCATAATAGGCAGTATAAAACTTCAAGAAAAAAATTTCAAGGTATACCTCTGGATGCTACAAATAGACGAGATCACCGTTCTGACTGTGCATGCACTGAAAATGGCGTTGGCAGCAAAGCATTGAGTTTGCCGATACGCGTAGGGCAAAACTTCGACTTTATTCCAAATTAATAAAAATACATAACAATTTGGTACAAACATGGATGGATTGATGCAATATAATAATATAAAGAATATGTTTAAGACGAACTCTCCATAATTAAGCATTTTGAGCTAAGAAACATACAATTTCAGTTACTTTACAGGCTGATGTTTACATCACTATTGATTAGACAAAAGTAATTCTTGTTCTAAATATTAAAATGTCAAATGTGTCAACAAAAACTTGTTTCAAAGAAATATATAACCAATGTCTGATTAAACCTACCCATTTCCCAGCCCAACAAATGTTATTAACCATAGGATATAAATAAAAACATGAATAAAATGAGTAAAACTGACTTTAGCTATGGCTCTAACACTAGTCTGAGTGCCCACATTTTTCTTAATCTAAATGCAGATGGTATAAAAACCACAACACACACAACACAAAACCAAACCCAAAACAAACAAAAACAAAAAAACAACAAACAAACCAAACCAAAAAAACACCCCTATCACTTATGTACAGAAGAGCCAGAGATACCCAATATATAGAAAACACAAAAAGGAATACTAGACGGGCAGATTCCACTCAACTCAAAGTCCCCAAGCCTTCCACAAACAAACTAATTAAAGCACCAATTTACAAAGGCAGCATGATGTGGAACAACCTACCAACCAGAACCAGGGCAGCGTCATCTTACCTAGAATTTAAAAACTCACTAAGAGTACATCGGATTGGGCAGGCCCTTATGCAGTTGCAGTAAAGTATGTTCCATGGCGTCACCATACAGTAAGTGGCAGACCACCAAACCCTCAGCCTCGGTTTCTCACCCCCCCCCCACCCCCCACTTTTCTTTTTTCTTAATTTGTTGCTGCTCCTCTGTTATCTCCAGTCAACCATATACGATGACAGAGACAGTCCAGGTAAAAATGTAAAATTTAAGACCTAAATGCACTGGGATTGGTCCCACTGCTTCAATGGTCACAGATGGTCCAGTGTATTATTAACAACTCCACCCCAACAACATAATTCATAAACTCACATAACTAGCTTCATTAGAGTTACACTAGAATTTTCCTAACAAACCAACATTTATATACCGCTTGCCTAACTGCAACTGAACATTAAAACTTACTACAAGTTTACCAACTGAATACAGAAGATAACTTCTGCTTACATTCTAAATACTATGTAAATACTCGCATTGATCTGACTAATATTGATCTAGTTATATGACACTACTGTACCATATTGTTATGGAACTTTTGGGTTTCAGAATTTCATTGTGTTACATGGTGCAAATTGTCTATTCAACAGGTATTGTACACCTTATTCTATATACCTTTTGTGTAAATAACACTGAATTGAAAAATGGCTGGAAGACCAGTGCTTCGGCACTGACAAAAGACTTATTCAGCAGAATAAACATATTTACCACAAAAAAAAATACGATGTGCTGATTACATTGATCTAAATGCAATGCTAGATAAAAGATTAACATCTTAATGTATTATATATATTTTTTTAGTTGGCATTCTATGTTTCAAACAAGAGCTGAGATGAGCTGAAACTAGCACATTTCATAGCTGCACCCAGTGGCTTAGCATTAGCCATGTGCTTTGTGGGCGGGTTGTTTTTCTTCCACGCATCCCACAATGCACCACACTGCTGGAATGTCGATGTAGTTAGTCTATTAAGACACCATCTCTTTATACAACAAATAAAATATATAATGCCTTTATGCAAATTATCTAATCTAAGCAGTTATTTACTACTTATATAAATACCTCAGACATGTAATACATGATTGGTCATGAGATCAATGGACAAATTAAAAACAAACAAAAAACCATATACAAGAAAAGGATACACAGACAGGTGGTGATCCAATCAGTACAATGATATGCATACCAAAGCCCTTTAATAAATACTCACTGACGGGATGGGATGATGCTTACGTGAGTGGAATGCACCAATAAAATTGCTGCTCACCTAGAAAGTTGAAATTCTTTTCCTTTTGAATTAAAAAAAGTTGCCTTCATTCATGATGTGTATGGGAGGAGGGGTTATATTATCGCCCATTGCCAACTCTTTCTTTCTTCGGTTTTGTTCTAGCAACATCTAAGGTCCTATAAGAATGTGATTAGAACTAACCAATTGCTGTCAATATATATATTGCTATTTTGTTTAAATTAATCGGTGACTATGAACAAAAGGGCGGAGATCTTTCCTCCCTGTGCCCGTATGCATGGGGGCGGTGTTAGCGAGGCAAAACTGGTTTTGGATGGGATTTCTGGTTTAGCGGCGAAAAGTCAGTATGCATGGAGCGGTGTTAGGCAAACACCGCAAGTTTAAGTTATGATTTTCTAACCCCAAATCATAGCTGGTTTACTGGCGGTGTTAGGTACCGATTAGGCCCAAATCTATTCAATGCGATCATATTTGACAGATTTACACACGCAATAAGTGAAATTTAATCAAATTAACCCTAAAATCGAACCGTAATTAACGCTCCCGCCGCATTGGCGGTATTATTCATATTGTCGAATCGACGAATGTAAACTAAACAAATCGCTGCTGCTGCATTGACATCGCTATCCATACTGTCAAACATCAACAAAATATCGCCGCTGCATCGGCGGCAATATATTAGGCCCAAATCTATTCAATGCGATCATATTTGACAGATTTACACACGCAATAAGTGAAATTTAATCAAATTAACCCTAAAATCGAACCTTTATTAACGCTGCTGCCGCATTCGTGGCATTATTCATATTGTCAAATCGACGAATGTACCCAAAACAAATCGCCGCTCAGAGGGCTCCCCCAAATCTATAAATAACTGAAATGTTAACTAACGCCGCCACGCTTTGTACCCATACATGCCCCGTGACACATCTGGAACACCGGCGTTAGATAACCCGGGAACCACCGTTAACACCGGAGGCGATACAACTTTGTCCATGCATACGGGCCCAGGTCTGGTAACTTGTGCAAAGGTAGCTTCAGCAAGTCTCAGCCTGCGGGCAGCATCGTACCGATTGTTTGTTCAAAGCTGGTGGTTATGTTGAGGCTGGCTGGTAGGTAACTGGCTACGTCAGGGTGTGTTGGCAGACTGCCGTAGAACCAACGGACAAAAGCCCCCCCCCCCCCCCCCCCCCCCTTCCCACCGACACCCGAGTAGCTGTGTTTACCTAGTGGTATCCCACTAGCACCTATATTCAAAATGGGTCACTGGTTGTTCGGATATATCTCCAGCTCAAACCCATTGCTATTTTGATATAACTTAGAAGGAGGTGGAGGTAAGAGAGAGAGGTAAGAGATACGTGAGAAGAGAGAAGGAAGGAAGAGAGGAGGAAGAGAGAAGGAAGGGAGAAGGAAGCGAGGAGGAAGAGAGAAGGAAGAGAGGAGGAAACGAGGAGGAAGAGAGGAGAAAGAGGGAAGGAAGAGAAGGAAGAGAGAAGGAAGGGAAAATGAGGGGAAAAGGAAGGGAAAAGGAAGGGAAAAGGAAGGGAAAAGGAAGAGAGAAGCAAATCAGGAAGAAAAGAAGTGAATGAGAGGGAGAAGGCGAAGGAGAAGGAAAAGGAAAAGGAAAAGGAGAAGGAGAGGGAGAGGGAGAAGGCGACGGGCGAGGAGGAGAAGAGGAAGGATTAGGGCATTGGTCTGGGGGCATCGAGCAGACCACACTCTTGGGCTATCCTTATAGGTTTACACAAACCCTTTAAGACAATAGTTGCACACTTAAAGACAGCTGGCACAAACACAAAAATCTTAGTCGAGCTGCTCGCGGCGCCATTTCCCACAATCGCTCGCATTATGAGCAGCTCACAACTAGGCCGTATAATGAGCTGCTCAGGCCGCCTTGTCCTGCAGCTCTTGCCGCTCACACAACCCAACAGGCAGTTTACCGCCCGGTAGTTAGCTACGCTCTCTGTGATCCCCCCCCCCCCCCCCCCCCCCCCCGACTGGCATCGAGCGAATTATTGTCCCAGTTCTCCTTGCAAGTTCCTTCTTCCGCCTCACTTGTTATTATAGTTTGAGTTATCACAGAATAAAGACGACCCGGCAGCTGCAGTAATGACCAACTCAGCGGTGATTCGATTCGGCTCGGTGCCCGCATTATAATCTTTAATCCCACCCCCCGTCCCCTTCCTCTCACCCCCCCCCCCCCCACCCCTCCCCCCATTGATCAATGGCGCTTTAAGCACTGACGCGCCGCCCTAATTCCCCCACCCCCACCACTCCCACCTTCTTCTCCTGAAAGGGTAGCTTATATAAACGAGCATTTAATTAGCTTGAAGGTCCTCGTGAAATTCTCACAAAACTAAACTTCTTCGAACTCACATTCCGCCCAGACAAATCAATAATTCTCACCCCGGAACCGCGTGGTGTAAATCCGAACGGATGATGGGAGAGGAGAGCATGTGGAGGGTTTGTTTGTTGGGGTTGTACGCCCTGGCAACATCTAACGTCATATTAGGAGGGTGTTAGTGGTGGTGGTATTGGTGGTGGTGGTAGTTGTTGGAGTTTTATGCCCTGGCAATATCTAAGGTCATATGAGGACGGGTACCGACTTATGACAGTGCACACTCAGACGTCTTTATAGTGATGCTAGGAGGTAACAAAACAATGGTAGATACAGAGATACAGGCCAGAGACAGCAGTACTACTACTAATGGTGTGGTGCATCATAGATTGTTTGTTTGTTGTTTTACATCCTAGCACCATCTAAGGACATATAAGGATGGGTACCGACTTGAGACAGTGCACACTCACGGCGACTTCATAGTGCTGCCCCACTGGGAAACCAGGCCGTCACCACTATGAGTCTATGACCCAATATCCCACAAAGTCACATTATCCTGACACTATGCTAACCAATCCTCTGTCCTATTCTATTAATGCCGAGCGCCTGGCTAGGTAGTGACAAGTATCAATCTTATAAGCCATTGGTTTGACTCGGCTGGGATTTGAACTCCTGACCTTCCGCGTGGGAAGCATGCGCTCTACCAATTCGTCCACCGCGTCCGGTACGTGTATCATAGATGGTGAACGGTGAGGGTAGGGGTGAGGATGATGGTGAGAATGATGGTGATGGTGAGGGAGTGGAACAGGCGTTAGTGATGCATGGGGTTTGATTTGTCATGTTTGCATGTTAAACTGGGGGTAGCGGGGGGGGGGGGGCATGCATGATTTATAGCCAAGACGTGCTCTCCGAGCAGGAAACTCGGCGATTTGAACACGGCGTGCCTAACGCAAACAGGAACCAGGCAGGCTTCTTCTTTCAAGCTTCTTTAAATAAAAAATGAAAAAATAAAATAAAGCTCACACCCACCTCGCCAATAAAACACTGCCTCATTTATCATTATGAGCAAAAGAAATTTCCCGTTAAGCTGCCTCAAAATAACAGCATTGAGAAGCCCTTCAATGTCTTTAATCCGTTAAATTACAATATTTGTTCTGTTGGGATTGACATGTTAATAGCATGCCAGGGAAATAGAATTAACGCTGGGATTATCGCAACTCATTACAGCAGGAAAAAAACTTCGAGGGATTCTGCGTCGGCAGGGGGAGGGGAGGGGAGGGGAGAGGGAGGGGAGGTGGGGAGGTGGGGGGGGGGTGGAGAGGGTACAGGGGAGGGAGAGCGGGAGGGCGGGAGGGAGCATGAGAGCGGGAGAGGGGGAGAGGGGAGAGGAAGGGAGGAGTGGGAGGTGTCGGTTTGTAAATACCGGGTTCCATCTTGACGTGGTAGATTTTTCGGTTATGGGCATTAATCAGTGCAAGTGAAGTTTAATCACCATTTTAATGGCCTGCTTCTCATGTAAACATCGCCATGGTGAGTCTGAAAGCGTGTGTCCCTTCTCCGACATACACATACATATCAAATGTTTGTTGTTTGTTGTTTGTTTGACCAGACGGGATGGCCGAATGAGTTAGAGCATCCGTCTCCCATGCTGGTAGATCGTGGGTTCGAGTCCTGGTCGAGTCAAACCAATGACTTTAAAATTGATACTTGTTGCTTCCTAGCCAGGCACTCGGCATTATTAGGATAGGGCAAGGACTGGTGTGCTCAGTGTCAGGATAATGTGACTGAGTGGGATACCAGGTCATGGTGCCGGCGGCCTGGTTTCCCAGTGGGACAGCACTATAAAGTCGCCATGAGTGCGCACTGTCACAAGTCGGTACCCGTCCTGATATGACCTTAGATGTTGCTAGGACGTAAAACAACAACAAACAAACATATCAAATGCATCATTCAATAACCCAGCAAGAGTCTGATATAACTTAAGATAAAAGTTCCCAACTGGCGTTTTAAAATATTGAACTAAGCTCACCGGAGTAGAAAACCGGAGCCTCGTCCATATCCCTTCTTTTTTTTAAATTTCTAAATAATATATAATTCTGTTTGAATGGACATGTTTTGTTTGTTTGTTGTTTTCCGTCCTAGCAACACCAAAGTCATATCAGGACGGGTGTCGACTTGTGACAGTGCGCACCCATTGCGACTTTATAGTGCTGTCCCATTGGAAGACCAGACCATCAGCATTATGACCTGATATCCCACTCAGTCACATTATCCTGACACCACGCTAACCAGTCCTTGCCATATCCAAATTATGCCGAGCACCACGGTAGGAAGCGACAAGTAAAACCTTTTAAGTCATTGGTTTGACTCGACCGGGAACCGAACTCGCGATCTTCCGCACGCGAGGCCTGTGCTCTACCGATTCGGCCACCGCGCCCCGTCTTTAGTCCCACTTCCTTACCATGCTACCTATGGAAACTGCTTTCCAGAGAACCCAACTAGAATTAGACAGAAACACTGCGGGGTGGAGGGGGGGGGGGGGGTAGTGGGGTGTTGGATAGCGGTGTGCGACGGAGTTCAAAGAGTTGCTCTGATCTCCTGTTCACGCTAAGAAGCTCGGCACTGACCTGGACGCGGCGCGGCGCGGGGTGGTCAGTTCCCACGCAGTGACTCACCCACGTGGTTTGGTCACGTGGTGCGCCAACACACGTGGTCAGCAAGCATACACAACGCTCATAATTAATGTGAAGGCGCCGCGTACCTGACCGCCCCGCCTGACCCTGGCTGCTCTTATTGACTGACCCCTGCTGACCTCTGACCCCCTACCAGCCGCGACCTCTGGCCTTCGATGCGCATGACCCCCCCCCCCCCCCCCCCCCCCCAGACCCCTGCGTGTCGGAATGGCGGCAGGGGGCGCGCCAGGCGACGCTAAATAGTCACGGGGCTCGGCACTTTTAAAACAATGTATCCACATGAAACCGAGCTAACAATAATACAATTCTGCTATTACCAGGCAGCAGAATTGTGGTCAGATAATATCCGGTTGATTTATTCACAAAAAGCTGCTGAGGCTATGTATGAAGGATGTGTGAGGGAATGGAGGGGGGGGGGGGCTTAACGCCCTTGCAACATTTGAGGTATTACCCAGAAGGGAAACCGAGTTGTGACAGCATCCCATCGTGTATTTATAAAGCTGACCTTTTGGAATGCCATACCACTTGATATTCCACTCAGTCACAGTATCCTTACCAGTCCTTGCCCCGATAGTGCATACCACCTGATATCCCACTGAGTCATATTATTCGTAGCAGTCCTTGACCATGACAATGCTGGTCCTCCCCAGGCCAGATACTGGCAAATGTCAATTGGGTACGTATTTCGTTTGGCTTTTCACCAGACTCCTGACCTGGCGCATGAGGGATGGGAGGGGGGAGGAGGGAGGAGGGATGAGGGAGGAGAGGGTAATTCCTAGATAAAAGATTCACCCCTGACTAGGTTTAGAGGTGAATTACAACTCGATGTAAAAGTTGGGAGAAATGTCTCACTGTTGATGGTTTTAGTTTGGCAGTCCTACCTTATGTTGATGAACATCCAAATTCCACAGTCCGATTTATATGTTTTCCCTCAACATATGATACACTCTCCAGTGTTTAAATGACATAATATCAAGGCATAATGATACGCACGGGCATCATGCTACCCTCTACCCGCCGAGGGGATTAATCGTCAGATTATGCAGATTTCAATCTGAATAATTCCTCATAACTTAACCCAATTATACTTAGTAATAATAGTATTAATTCAACATCATGGAAAGTATGAACCCCAATAGTCGGCTAGAAAGTCCCTAGTATTGATTGGTTAACGCTTAGCATCAAATGATTAGTTTGATACATTTTATTAATCGGTTAGCTCCACCGTTATTACTGCTACTGCTGGTATCAGGCGAGACGGACCAGCAGCTACTAGATGTCGCCTCAGTCAATCTCTATTCTGCTGCATGATAACAGCAGAATGTTATATGATTGTTGGTAAGCAACGTCCCAGTTTGTGAGGATGTTTGGTGGGAATGGGTGTTTGCAGACTCAAGAATAACTTTCAAAGAAT
Source organism: Branchipolynoe longqiensis (assembly GCA_030323885.1). NCBI lineage: Eukaryota > Metazoa > Annelida > Polychaeta > Phyllodocida > Polynoidae > Branchipolynoe > Branchipolynoe longqiensis. The sequence goes on from JASIRB010001053.1 coordinate 11,112, forward strand.
GTCAGACTTTAGTGCAAAGAGGTCTGTGGAAGAATAAATCAGGAGGAAAGGGGGGTACACTGGCTGGGGTGGGGGTGGGTCTGTTAAACAAAGTGAATGGAAACTGAGCAGACACCAAAAGGGATGTGTGTGTGTGTGTGTGTGTGTGTGTGTGTGTGTGTGTGTGTGTGTGTGTGTGTGTGTGTGTGTGTGTGTGTGTGTGTGTGTGTTAGTGCATGTGTGAGAGGGCAAACCAGACCGGTTGGAGGTCCCAGGTCAATGTGATGACGATAGCAAGCACAGCAACCACCACCACCACCAACATCATCACCACAACCACCACACTATCACCATCACCACCATCACCACACAACTGTTACTATCAGCAAATCGCCACCACACCATCATCGTCGTGACCATCACCACAACCACCATCACCACAACTGCCACCACCATCATTACACCACCACCATTATCATTACACGACCGCGACCAGGACCACGACCACCATCATCATTACGCCACGACCACGACCCTCACACCACGACCACCATCACACAAAGGGAACTCGCTAAAACTGTGTGCATTGGCGGGCGTTCCGGCGACCTGGCTGGCGGCGGATGGTTTGTGTGTGTGGGGGGTGGGGTGAGGAGGGAGTAAGTGGTGCCTACCTGTACGTGCCACCGCAAACACCGCGCGCCTTCCGCCGCGCGTCACACCCCCCCCCCCACACACACACACACACACTCCCCCCTCACACGCACATTCACTCACGTCTGCGACCATTCTCCCATAGTTGCGTCGCATTCCGCTAGCTGCCCTTTGGGGCTGGGTGCAAACCTTGCCTGTGAGCCCACTTTCACCCCCCCCCCCCCCCCACCACCACCGCTTTCCCCTGCCCCGGGGGTGGACGTGAGTGGCGTCTACCCCCCCCCCCCCCTCCCACCACCACCTCCCCACCCGGCACCTCCCGGTACCCACCCCCACCCCCTCCCGGTGCCTCCCCGGCCCCTCCTCCCGCCCCTCCCACGTCCCGGTACCCCCCGCCTCCCGGTCCCTCCTCCCGCCCCCTCCCGGTAACCCACCCCCCCCCCCACCACCCCCATGTCCCGGTATCCCCACACGCCGCGTGTGACTGAGTGACTCAACGCCTGAGCAGTTACCTATGGGGATGCACACCAATGAAACAAGTCTACAGAACAAAGCTATCAGTATCACCGACAACTGTGACACGGCATGCTGTGCTATGGTATATTATTTCGCTCTTTCCAATGTGCTATGTTATTGTTACCTTATTTCGCTTTTTCCAAAGCTCCACAAAGGATCTATAAGATTCCACTACCCATCCAAAATGTGTGATTGCTACACGAAGTAAGCACGCGATAAGGTATTTAAAGTTGAATAGTCCGATGGTTTTGAATTTCGGTATTTTTTCTAAGATAAATATATTAGATCGATCACTAGTATCTACTTTACATTAGTTCAAAGTTACTTTTATTTTAAATGGTAAACTTTTGAGATATTTTGAGTGCCAGCATGGAAAATTAGTTTTGGCAAGCTTGCCAAAACTCTTACACCATAGACTTCTCTGCAGTAACAGGTTCTGTTAAATTGACTCAGTATTACGTTCTACACAGAAACAAATGATTAATAAGTGCATCAGTATCTAATGTGAAATCAAATGTACATAATTGGTTTGGTTTTGAAAATGTGATATCTCATCGGACTGCAGCTTTAATTAATCACATCCAAAACAACTAAACTAATTTTAGAACCACAATAGTGCCAAGCCGGTATTATGGAGGACGGGTTTTGTTTTGGGGTGATGTCGGTTAAAGAGGGAGTGGGAGTGAAAAATTGGGTATGGGTTATGGGAGGGGCACGGTGGTTAGGGGGGTTAACCCACCTCGCACAATGCGCGTGCCTTACTCAGTGAGAATTGCCCATGATATCGCCCAGTCTCCGGTTAGGTCTTCTACTTCCATCTAGCACCAAGTGACGGTGTTCATATTATTACTACTCTTTCCGTCCCACTTCTTTCTCCGGGGCGAGCAACAATGTTGGCCGAACTATTAGTACCAAAAAAATAACATTATAAAAAAATACACAAAAGCGCCCCCCCTCCCCCCACTCCCGCTGCCGTAAGCAGGCATCCGCACATCCGTCTGACACATAGCATCACCTGTTGGCCACCCGTCAACAGGTAACCATGACAACACCTCGACGCTACGATGAGGACGCCGTCGCTTGCGCCCGAGATTGGAAGTACAAAAAGGGGTTGCTTACGTGGCGGGCGAGAGAGGGGCCATGCCTGGGGTCACGGCGCTGTGACCCCGCGCTGTGCACAGTGGCCGGCTGTTAACCAGTGTGCGTGTGTGCGTGTGTGCGTGTCGGGCAGGGGGGCATGTTCACGATATGCGTCCACACCTCTCTCTCTGCTCCTCTCCGATGTGCCTCGCTCCCCCTTGATTATATCTGAAAAGAGTTCCAGGAGGGGGACCTGGCCAGCATTTCTTTTCTACTCTTACTCCATCCGTGTCTCTGGCCCTTTGACTGAACTCTCCTCATTTCTCTTTCCTCTACTCTACTCTCTTTTTTTCTTTTCTCCCGGGCTTACTTCTCCCCCTGATCAAGGGAGTTATTTGCTTGGGTGGGGCCCTTTACCTTTTCGCTCTCACTTTGTTCTTGTTGCTGGAACCTGCCTTTACCCATCCCTTCCTCCTGAACCCTTGTTGCTGCTGGATATGAGTACTCTGCTACCGCCGGACCAGAACGATTCTTCGTTTAATTGTTGTAAAGAGATCCCAGCTAAGTTCTACAACCGTCCCACCTGAATGTTTTTTTCTTTGGTTGTTTTTGCCCCCCCCCCCCGCAAAATCTCACATGATTTCATCAGAATATGTAGGATACCAAATTGCAGTTGGGGAAGCTACAAAATAGTAGCATCCTTCACTAAGAGGAGGTTTGAACAACGGTGTCGGTAGATACTAGAATGCCACCATGTAGGTTTAAGGCAATAGTTTAGTATTCCTGTTAACTTCGGCACGGTGGCCGAATGGCTAGAGTGCGGGCCTCGCATGCGGAATGTCGGGAGTTCAGTTCTCGGTCGAGTCAAACCAATGACTTGTACTTGTCGTTTCTTAGCCTGGTGCTCGGCATTAATAGGATAGGGCAAGGACTGGTTAGCTCAGTGTCAAGATAATGTGACTGGGTGGGATATCAATCAGGTCATGGTGCGGGCGACCTGATTTCCCAGTGGGGCAGCACTATAAAGTCGCCATGAGTGCGCACTGTCACAATTTGGTACCCGTCCTGATATGACCTTAGATGTTGCTAGGACAGTACACCCCAACAATAAAAAACACAGCTAACTTTTGTGGAAGCCTACCTCCAGTGCCTCACCCGCAAACAGCAGTGTGTATGCTAGTGCCGGTAGGTGGCTCGGCCGGTGTCGCAGTTTGAGCGCCCTGCCAGTTTGAGCGCCCTTCTGTTGCTATTGCGCATACGCGGATAGAGACAACATTAAAACCACCCCAACTATCACAGTAATTTGTGATTTGTGGTGCTTTGAAAGCAAATTTCTCTTGTTTCTATTAAATAGTTCAGATCTTTCTCTACAATTTCTCATTAAGCCTTTTTTTTTATTAGCCAATTGGAAGTTCTTGAATTTATTTTGTGAAAATAGTTTTTGAGGCCATGATCTAGTAAGGCTAACACTGGCACTGACACTCAGAATATCCCAACTTTCACTATTATCTCTGTTTAATACTTTCAGAGTAAATTGCTCTTAGGTTACATTAAATACTCCAGATCTTCCTCTTCAATTGCACATTAAGATATTTTTAATCGATCCGATGAAAGCTTTTAAATCTATTTTACAAAAAAAGTATACAACCACTGGCAGGGCGCTCAAACTGGCATGGCGCTCAAACTGCGACACCGGCATCCTGAGTCCTCAGAGGTAGCCCCCCACCACGCCAGGACCCAGCCCACGTGTTGTCATAGTTACCAGGCAGTCGGTACCGGAACGCCGGTCACCAGCGACATCACCAGCAGGCCGGTGTGGTGGTTTCAGCGTGTTCCCGTGCTCAGACGTGTCCCTCGCTTCTGCGCATGCGTCAGAATCTAATAAACATGGCCGTAATCGATTAACACTACCCGGGCGACTCGGGTCATCCCAGTCGTCAGAATTTCAAATAGAACACGGCGAGTGGAGTCAACAAATACACGTGCCGTGTGCCAAAAAAGAATAACTTAGATTAATTAAATGGAAATATAGGTAAACTAGGCCATCATAAAATACTTTAAATCCTATTTTGCTGTATTTTTTATCGGCTATCAAAAAATAAATAAAAAATCTCCACCCGAGCGCGGAGAAGCGTATTCGATTATTCGACCCGAGATTGTATGATGTGCGCATGCGCCAATAAGTGTCTCAGGTGATCCGAGTTGATGCGAAATCCGCACATGCACAGAAGCAACGGGACACGTCTGAGCACGGGAACACACTGAAACCACCACACCGGGAACAACCCTACCCACCCAAGCCAATCGACCCACCTCACACTCGCGCCACCCTCCCACACGCCATTTTTTTAAATATATTTTTTTTAGCGATGCCAGTTACACAATTCCATTTAGCAGAGCCCTAGTAATTCCATGGTTTACTGTTATGTGCCTGGATGCCAAAGCGGATCAGGTAGTGTGGTTTGGTTGTTGGTGTTTTACGTCCTGGCAACATCTAAGGTCATATCAGGATGGGTACCGACTTGTGACAGTACATACTCATGGGGACTTAATAGTGCTGCCCCACTGGGAAATCAGGCCGCAGGCATCATGATCCGATATCCCACTCGGTCACATTATCCTTAGCTAACCATTAAACAAAAAAAAAGGCTACACAATAAAGTGCGGTTTCGGGGAGGGGGGGGCGGGTCAAAAGATATATTTTACTGGGAAAAAACCTGACATATGTCAAATTAAATCCACGACTCTCAATTTTGACAGCATAAATTCTGCTCACCGCTCTCAGTAAATGCAGCCACCCCTGCCGACATGGCGTAAAATCACCACCAATCAATCAATCAACCAATCAATTTTCTACACGGTACAAGGAACTCCCCCACCCCAAAAAAACACAAAACCGCCCCATGAAGTCACCCCAGAGAGAATGTCCTACTGAGACTGAGATCCCTGAGCAAGCAATGCTCGGGTTCTCTACTCCAATGTGTAAGGATTCACTCCGTTGGAAATGGTTGTCTTCAAACGCCGAAAGCGGTGATAGATTTTTGTCTCCCGACTTTTTGTTTGTTTCTGCCCGCGTTTCTCCCAAGTGTGCTGGCTCTCACGACGATCCTTTAATAAAACCGACCAGCATTTCCCGCCTGCGAAAGCTCGTTTAGCGCAAACCACTCACGCTGACGTAACCTCCCCCCGCCCCTTCACCCCCCACCCCCCCTTGGGGCGGTGTCTCCGATGCTGTGCTCTGTGCCAAAACCTCTCTACTTAGTTGGTTGGTTAGTTGTTGGGGTTCTACGTCCTGGTAACATCTAAGGTCATATCAGAACGGATATGGACGTGTGATAGTGCGCACTCATGGCAAATGTATAGTGCTGGTTCACTGGGAGACCAGGCCACCACCACCATGACCTGATATCACACTCAGTCACATTATCCTGACACTGAGCCCTAACCTGATAATGCCAAGCATCAGGCTTTGAAGCGACACATATCAATTGGAATGCCCTTTCTTTCACTCGACCAGAGTTTGAACCTGTGGGTTAAAATCCCACGATCTACCAACAGTCTCCGATGGTGTGCTCGGTGGCAAAACCGCTCTACAGTAAAACTTTTCTAACCGACCCCCTCGACAGGTTGACCACTCTCCTATATCGATCGTTTTATTTGGGTTCCAAATGATCGCCAATACAATACTATTGTAATGATAAAAGAAACTCCCTAAACTGTCCACCTCCCTAAATGAACCATTTAAAGTTGGTCCCACGGTCGGTCGATTTAGAGCGGTTTTACTGTACCGAGAATGCACGAGGTGTGATTCTATTAGCTGTGTTCCCACCGCCAACACCCACAACCACACCCTGCATTGGTTCAACGGGCGCTCCCGACCGACCGACCGCCGGTGTTGAGGTTTAAATCCTCAGTGGGTTTAGAGTCTACGCTTGGGGTTCTGTGCATTGGTCAAAGTCAAACGGCATTTCAGCGTATTCGATTAATCAACCCCCTAGCGACGTTTTGACGCACAAATGTGACATCATCGCTCCAAGCCAACCCCAGCCAAGAGGTGGGTTAAACTTTCTGCACAAGGCACGTGTTTATGTAAACTCCACTCGCGGTGTTCTATTTAAATTTCTAGCAACTCGGGTGACTCAAGTCGCCCGGGTTGTGTTAATCGAATACGCACATGCGCATAACCCAGAGCGTAGACTCTAAACCCACTGAGAATCTAAACCGTGACACCAGGGCCGCGTTCAGGGTCCGTCTCGGAGGCGCCTCGGCGACGTCTCGGCGATGCTTTTTGGTCTATTTCCGTTCAGGGTGCGTCTCGGAGACGCCTCCCTTTTCAGGTTGGAGACAAACAGCGCCTCGAAAATGGCCGCCGCATGCAGTGGTTTCATCCAATCAGAGCGCAGCATTTCGATGCAAATGGCCGCCTCCTATGGGGGCGGCCATTTTCGAGGCGACCAACTGGCTGTTGTTGTTCAGACTAGCCTGACGTCACGGGCGCCTCCGAGGCGCCTCCGAGACGGAGCCTGAACGCGGCCCAGGTCTCCTCCAAGCTTTTTTCAACCTTTCACATGTGAACTCCAGCCGATGACGTAAAGCAGCGTTTTAAAATACCCACAGCCTGAAGGCACAGGAACAAATCCTGTTGCTGTCTGGCCATACACCACTACAGTGGTGTGTGTGACCTGGGCCACACCCACAGCCAGCTGTAGTAGTAGTACTAGTAGTGGTAGTAGTGGTGGTAGTACCACCAGCAGCAACAACAGGACCAGCCGTGCCCACAAACCATATTGATTTACAACACACTGAAACCTGGTCAGATAAAATTCAATTTGGGCCCTACCTCTTTCTCCCCGCCCACCCACTTTTTTTTCAACTTGTTTTTTTTGTATGTGTATTTTGTTATTTTTGTTTCCTTCCCATCGAGGTGCAGCTGTTGGAGTAGGGGCGGGGCGGGCGGGAAGGGGATCAGGCCTCTCGGGATGTATGTCCGAGCTGCTCATCCACCCAGCGCCGAGCAGATGTGAGCAATTCGCAGAGTCTGATGGCAGTTTCCTCACCCCAGGATGGAAATATACTCCCAGGGGCCGACCCGTCTCCTAGATCGAGATCACATGGCATCTAGGCTCATAAGTTATTTGCCACGTATGGCATAGGGATGAGGGAGATTTGGGGAGTGGGACGGTGCATAGAGATCCCCCCCCCCCTACACACACACACACACTTGCATGTTGGTTGTTACCGTAAGCTGCAATTACCACAACTTGCCGATGCATTATGTACAGAACAATGGATAAGATAGGACAGCTTACATTTAGCATTGACACTGCCACATCAGGTCACATGTCACATGACCGGGGGAGGTGTGTATGTATGTGTGGGGGGGGGGGGGGGGGGTGCTCTAACCCTGTAGTAGGAACATATGTGGTGCTTAGACAAATGCGAGATACTAAGCGTGGTGGGGCGTTGGGAGAGAGAAGGGGAGAGAGAGAAGGGGAGAGAGAGAAGGGGAGAGAGAGAAGGGGAGAGAGAGATGGGGAGAGAGAGAAGGGGAGAGAGAAGGGAGAGAGAAAGGGGAGAGAGAGGAGGGGAGAGAGAAGGAAAGAAGAGAGAGAAGGGGAGAGGGAAGGGAGAAGAGAGAAGGGGAGAGAGAGAAGGAGAGAGAGAAGGGGAGAGAAGGGGAGAGGAGAGGAGAGAGAGAGAAGGGGAGAGAGAAGGGGAGAGAGAAGGGGAGAGAGAAGGGAGAGAGAGAAGGGGAGAGAGAAGGGGAGAGAGAAGAACGGGAGAGAGGGGGAGAGAGAGGAGGGGAGAGAGAGAAGGGGAGAGAGAAGGGGGAGAGAGAGAATGGGAGAGAGAATGGGAGAGAGAAAGGGATAGAGAAAGGGAGAGGTGGGGAGGTGAAGAAGGAAGGAGGGAAGGAAGGAATAGCAGGGGGGGGAAGGGGAATGAAGGAAGGAGAGGGGGAGTGGGATGGGGAGGGAGAGAGGAATGAAGGAAGGAGAGGGGATGAGGGCTTTTGTATATTTGCTTAACGACCCCGACCCCCCCCCCCCCCCCCACCCACCCTCACCTCAGTAGAGAGTGTTGAGGTATCATTCATATTTAAAATGTCATACTCTTCATTTAATGGCATGTCTCTTTACTCATTTCTTACCAGTTTGCGGATCTAGTATGTTTTTGCTCGAGGGGAATGGGGTGATGTTGTAATGTTGCTAACAATATTCTTTAATGTTTCTGCACTAAAAATAAATAAATTTAAATTTTTAAAAAAGAAAAAAGTTTAAGCATCACAAGACTCTCGCCTACGTCACGTTAGTGTCGTTCACGTCCGGCCGGAAGACAGCCAGACTAGACCAGTCTAGAAGTGTAGAAGTTAGCTGACTGCAGCCCTGATAGCTAGACGCCGGTGATGCAAACCGGAAATATTCTGTACCTGTCAGCACCACAATCAGCAGCAAACTGCGATGCATTCTTCGCAGGTTGGGTCTGAATGCTTGATTGGAAGCCATGGGGAAGGAGGACCCATGCCCTCTTATATGACATTAGCTACCGCTGGTGCAAAGACGATATATATATATATATATATTTTTTTTAATGTTCATTAAGTTATTTGTTTAAAAAAATTGTTACCATATTATTCATTAGTGATTTGCTTAATCGAAATATTCAACTATATAAGTACTATTCCACTATATAAGTATTATTTCTAATTATTGTTCAATGTATTATTTAGTTCGTTGCTAAAACAATTTTAATATTGTTTAATTCAATATTAAAATTATTATTAATTTATTTATTGTTTAAAGCTGCAGAGTCCGACGAGAGTATGAACATTTCCAGACCGAAACTTCTAACTAGATTTGATTCTACACACACACGCATATATATACTTGGATACTTTTGCAACTACAGTAAAACCTCCCTAGCCGACCACCTCCACAGATCGACCACTCCCCTATATCGATCGCTTGATTTGGGTACCAGCAATTTTTTATTTTTTATTTTTAAATAAAAAATTTATTGACGAGGTATTTACTCTGCCCATAACGTATAAGCTCCTGTCAGGGTGCTTGTTTTCAACGCTGGACAGCTGTGGTGCTGTCTTGATCTGTTCCTTTGCCCAGGAGTGTTTACCTGTGTCTGCTCGGGTCAGCCTTCTGCAATTTTGGTTGTTAGTAATAGCCTATGTTAGTTTTTTTGTAATTTTCCAGTTTTTTTTGTCTAGTCTGAGTAATGATACCTTAGCCTACTATGTACATCTACTTGGGTGACATGCAGGCTTGTGGGAGAGGATCCCGTTCCATTCAGATTTTTGTTATTTGTTACAGCATCCTTTCACCTAAACCCTGTCCTTAGATAGTGCACTCGTGTGCTAGAACACACTCGGACCCTTTAGGACTGCGGCCAGGTGGGATGGCTGTGTTGCTTCCCTAGCCATTTTGTATTTCAGGGTGGATCAGTTGCATGACCATGGCCTGTCCACTTCTGTTTTGGTTTGTAACCATTGTAACCATATTTGAACTCCCTAAACCAACCACGTCCTTAAATGGATCACTTAATGTCGGTCCCAAGGTCGGTCGATTTAGCGAGGTTTTACTGTGGTTCATGCCAGCACAGCCCCTAGCCCTGTAGCGGCACAGTGAGTGTGTGTGTGGGGGGGGGGGGGGAGTGTTTAGTGCGGCGCTGTAACAAGGTACCCATGTTCCCCGCTACTGGTGCCCATGCACCCGTAGCCTCGTCGCGCCACCTGGTGGCACCCAGTGCCCACATCGTGGCGCTGTAGCCGCGCCGACATGACGCACCATGTCATGTTGTCTGGGCATGACGTAGGCGGCGTTCCATGTTGGGCCTGGCGGTGGCTCTTTTGTGACTGCGCCGCCGGACGTTTGATGCGTGGCGCCGTCTGTCGGCTGGTCGCCACCCGATCCGCTATTACTATTTATTTGCCGTCCAGAAGTCTGAGCCGGAGGTTGTTTAGTAGCCTGGGGCCGTCTTCACCATGCCTTATATATATTAATATATATATATATATATATATGCTGGATAAGAATTATACGAATATAATAACCCGGAATATCCCCCCATTCCCTCGTCACTCAGTCAGCTCCATGGATTGAGGTCTGCCATAGTCATCTACTGATCCAGCCTCCCCAAACCCAGCCCCGATGGTGGCGCCACCACCCCTACACACTGTAACCGCCACTCACTGTACCGCTGAATTATATAATATTTAATAATATATATAATATGTAGTAATAATATATTAATAATATATATAATATACATAATATATAGTAATAATATATTAATAATATATTAATAATATATATTGCTGTGTTAAATGGAGCGCATATATTATGTGTATTATAATGTATTATAATAATATAAAGGAACGGAGCAATTCCACTCTTGATATTATATTTCATTGTACGATTAATTGCATGTATTCGAATTCGCGCACCCACCCCTCTATGGGGTGCGCGATTGGGGAGCCAACTGTTTGGTGAGGAATTGATTCAAACCACTGTCACTTCGCTTGCAATTTTCTTTTTGGTAGGGCATATTTAGTCCCAGCCAGAGAACTAATAAAGAACTCAGCCCAACTCTGCTTTGTCTAACCTTATTGCCTAGTGGTTTATAATACATATTATAATAATATTATAATACATATAATAATATTATAATAATATTATAATAATAATATTATAATACATATTATAATACATATTATAATACTTATTATACTACATATTATAATACATATTATAATAAATATTGTGATACATATTATAATACATATTATAATAATATTATAATACACATTATAATACATATTATAATATATGTAATATATGTGGTTGAATATATGCGCTCCATTTAACAGAGCATCACCAATTTCTTTTCACTCACTCACTCTCTCCCTTTCCCCATTTCTCCCGTCCTCCTTCAGCCCCTTAGTATGCGCCCCCCCCCCCCCCCCCGCCCCCATATACAGACGGGAGGTGAGCGGTGACGGGTTGCGGTGGACCCGCCTCACACCTACCTACCTACCTCGGCGTCCGTTGGCCGGGCGCCATGGGGTCACGGGGTCACGGGTGTGTGTGTTGGGAGGGGGGGGGGGGGGGGGGAGAAGTAATGGTTTTCATGTGAAAGAGAAAATGATGTTATGAAAATGTGACACACCTCAACCAAAGCGGGGCCCCGGTAATGGTCCGTGAGTGTGCGGTCCTGCGCGACGGCGCCAAGATTTTCGGATTATTCTCACAGCCCCAGGCACTGCGAGGGGTGTGTGTGGGGGGTGTGTGTGGGAGGTGGGGGGTGGGGGGGCTATAGCTGTTCATGTTGGCAATGAACTGCCGATATGTAAGTAGCAAAGCAGTGTATGTGTGTATATAATATATATACACATATATATATATATAGATGATATATAAATATATATGGTGTATATGATATACTTTAAACGTATATTATATTATATTATATTATATAATAGATATATATATATATAATATATAATCTATATGCAGGGAGGTTGATGTATGGAACTCCCAACATCTCCCGACCAGCCACTGCAGGGACAACTAGTTTTGCGCCTATCTTGACATGTTCTTGCCGGTGTGAAACCGCTATTTGCTCCCCGAGAGAGTGCTGCTGGTAACTTGCAAAAGCCAGCAGCACTTCAACACTTTTGCAGGCAGCTTTCATGAAATGTAAGGATACCATCAAGAGAAACCTGAAGCTGAGAGACATTAAGACCGACTCATGGACGCAACTCTCACAGCAGAGAGCTAAATGGAGAGTGGCAGTCAAGTAATGAAAGCAGTCTTTGTCGCATCACGACCGACAGCAGCATGATGCAGGGATGAAAGTGGTCTCTGGGGGGAGGGGGGGGGGGGGGAAGCGGAAATACTGATATTCTCCAATAGGTTTAGCATTGTCAGGGAATCGCGGAAAATTCCCGGAAGTCGGGTTTCATATATATTGGTATATGCTGATACTGATAGTGTTGCGCCATTTGAAGCAGGTATTAGTAGTGCACGCTGATAGTGCTGTGGCGTCTGCACCACATATTAATATACGCTGATGGTGCTGCGGGATTGAAAAATCCTGGAAATCCGCGGAATCACGGAGATCTTTTATCCCTGTATATGGCATATTATAAATATGATATAATACATAATATACATATAATATATAATATAAAATAGATCATAATATATACATATTATAATATTATGTCATAAATATAATACATCATTCACATAAATATGATATAATACATAATACAATATATATTATAAATATAACATATATCATAATATATACAGATTATATATATTATATGTTATAAATATAATACATCACAAATATAATACATCATATAAATATTATATAATATATAATATGTGTGTATGTGGCATCCAACCCATTATGTGAATATAAATAAGGGTGATATTTATTTCCTAGCCCTCCCCGGCCGAGAACCCCTTTCCTGTACTATCTACGACTGTTGAGCCAAACACTCCTGCTCATATATATTATGTGTGTGCTATATAATACACATATAGGTATACAATATGCGGGTATTGCAGTACCTCTGATACCTTAGGTGTTAAATACCTCAGGGAGTTGTAAACCACTGCCTTGTGGTACAGGTTCTTGATAGAACCAAAGGCTAAGGGAGTAAACCCTAACAGGAAACCATGTTAACGTGGCAGCATTAAGGGTGGTGATGAATGGAACTCCCAACATCTCCCGACCAGCCACTGCATGGACAAATAGTTTGCGCCCGTCTTGACGTGTTCTTGCCGGTGTGAGACCTCTATTTGCTCCCCGAGAGAGTGCCGCTAGTAACTTGCAAAAGCCAGCAGCACTTCAACACTTTGCAAACAGCTTTTATGAAATGACCAACCGCATGAAATAACATCACTCTCACAGCAGAGATCTAATTGGAGAGCGGCAGTTAACTAATGAAAGCAGTCTTTGTCGCATTGGGACTGACAGCATGATGATGATGAGGTATACAATCTATATATAACACGTGCATACCTAGATATACATATATACAAACACCAGGACCTGGGGCACTCGATGATACTTTTATGGCGGCATCATTCAACTGTGCAATAAAACACATCTATTTGCATAAACGATCAAAAGGATAATATCACCTGGCGCCCGATAGCTTGCGGGAGTATCATCTTCCACCCACAGTCCGGAGACCTAATGTTGCACATCTCCAGGCTCAACTTCAACTTTATAACACTTGCTTCCGGGAAAAAAAACACCTAACAAAAAACTGGTTTGTGGCCTTAAATCTACTCAAACCTGGCGCTCACTATTCAACACAATGTCGTCTGCATCTAACATACACAGTACTCAACTGTAAATTGGTCACTGTTGATGAAGTGTCCATTGATTGGTTAGTTGATTGTTGAAGTTTAAGTTCCTGGGAACATCTAAGGCCCTGACACTTGTACATACATATATATACAAATGTTCTCAAATGCACTACACAGCCCTGCACTCTGATCCCCTTCCCACCCCTACCATACCCCTACTACACCTTCTTTCAAAACCTATTACATAACATTTTCCTTTAAATTGACATAAAACCTGTCTGATGTAAGTCCCTACTGCAATCTCAGACCTCAATCCCATCATTAGGCCACACAAAACGGAACACTTGTGATGGGATTAAAAAATGGGCAGGTTTATCGCATTTGGTGTTGGTGATTGGATCCACTGATTTGCATATTTACAATATAATATATATATATATATATATGTGGATTGGAGATATGTTATATCATTTTGAAAAAAGAAGAGAGAAAGCAAAGGAAGAAAAAAGTGTTTAAAGACAATTCTAGAATCATCTTGTACATTTATTGATGCATGCTCACCAAGTGCATAATACATATGTTGAACGGGAATTGCATGCAGATACTATTACGACGAAGTCAATTTATATTATGCTTCTATTATCGAACAGGTTTTTCATGTGGTTATTATTATTGCAACTGATATTGTCATTTATGTACCAACAAATTGTAACGAATGGCCGGAAGACCAGTGCTCTGGCGCTGACAAAAGACATTATTCACTGAATAAAATACATTTAGTAAAAAAATATATATATCTAAAAAAAAAAATCAAGACATGGGGGGGGGGGGGGGGCGGGCGTGAATTGATGATACGCCCACTATAGGACTGGGACTAGAAGGGACGAGTTCTGAGTAAACTACCCGGACACACATATATAGGGCTACCAGGGTTTTAGACACATGCAGGCATCTGTTTACGAATGCGCCACCTTCGGGTCAGATATGCCACCGGCGTGACAATCTGATAGTGTCGCATTTCTACCCGCCACAGGGTCGAGGCCCACTGTTCATTGTTTAGCGAAGTGTGAGCATGGTGGATGGGGAAAGAAGGAAGGGGGAGGGACGAGGAGAGAGGGAAGGAGAGAGGGGGAGAGGGAGAGGGAGGGGGAGAGGGAGGGGGAGAGGGAGACTGAGAAGGAGGACTAGGGGGGGGGGGGAGAGGAGAGGGAGAGGGAGAGGGGGAGGGGGAGAGGGAGAGGGGGAGAGGGAGAGGGGGGGAAGGAGACTGAGAAGGAGACTGAGAAGGAGGCGGAGTAGGAGAGAGGGAGAGGGGGAGAGAGGGAGAGGGGGAGAGACGGAGAGACGGAGAGGGAGAGAGGAGAGAGGGAGAGAGGGAGAGAGGGAGAGAGGGAGAGAGGGAGAGAGAGGGATAGAGGAGAGAGAGGGAGAGAGGGAGAGGGAGAGAGGGAGGGGAGGGAGGGGGAGGGAGGGAGGGAGAGAAGAGAGGAGAGAGAAGAGAGATGAGAGAGAGAGAGAGAGAGAGAGAGAGAGAAGGCATATTGCTAGATAGATGACCTCCTTATGTGTTGTTTTTCTGCTCCGCTAACCTCTACATGGATAATGTCATGCTTTACTACACCGTGCCAACCGAACAAGGCACCAAAACACCACCAACAACAAGACCGACAATGACAAGGCCAACAGTTTTTTTGTTGGTCCATTTGTTGTTTAAGCAGGGGAAATGTCAGTCATAGACGACTGGTCTTCCTCATTCCACTGCTGGTCGATAGAAAGCCCGAGCCTACACTTTTACCGACCCAAGGGATTTTTAACCTCCCACACCACATAGACATGGTATGAGAGCAACCGGCCTTTGATGACGCTGTAACAGTGTAAGTTATACACAGTGGTGGAAATCCAAATTGGCAGAGCTGGGGGCATGGGGAATCGAACTGCCAACCATCAGATTAGGAGTCTAACCTAGAAAAAAGTCAGATACTCTAACCACTCCGCCACAGAGAACGCAGTTGAGATAGATATGGGTAGGTCTAACGTGAAACTGAAGGGATGTGCCCTCACAGTCCCAGCACTGCGACCTACACGTGCGCCTACCTACGGTTCATATTTGGCGGGAATCTCCCGAACTATTGCCGGCGAGTGTGGGTGCGCATTCGGTCGTTCCTGCAGTGGCCGCTGGTTGCCATGGCGACGAGATGAGGGTGGGTGGGGGATGGGGAGTGGGGGGTGGGGAAGTCGTCAGGTCAGCAGCGCGGGCGGCGTGTCGGCTTACAAGTCATACCACGTGACCCTTAGACGACACCTCTGGACGTCGGTAAACAACATTCACGGACATAGGGCGGGTCCAATTCTGCCCTCCGAGATACACACACACAGACACACACACACAGACACACACACACACACACACACACACACATATGAGAGTCAGAGAAAGAGACATACCGGCTTATATAAAGTCAACAAACAGTAGCTAATTTTCAGAGGGTTCGCGGTAACCATTGGCTACCATAACCAATGCGACTCTTCTTAGCTATCGCTATTTTGTGATGTTTAATTTACATTTTTGCTAAGTCACATCCGAATTTAATTTTCCTCATTTCTATTTGGATACTATTGATCTAAATAAAGGTGAAATTGAAACACGCAGACAAAATTAAATAGAAATACAAATTATTATTATTATTATGATTATTATTATTATTGGTAGTGTGCACTATCATGTGAGTCAATAGATAATCACCATTACACCCAGCACACACCAACAAGACCGGATGGGACGGCTGAATCAGTTGGATGTATGTGCGTGAGGTAGTGTGTTCAAATCCAGGGGAAAACTAGTATATATGATATGTAAATAGGAGTAGGCTCGTCCAGTAATAAGAGTAGAACAAAATAAAATACATATATGCCAAGAAAATCCAAAAAAACTAACATAGGCTACTACTAACCATACCAACCAATTATCTATCTGCTACTGAAATGCAGGCAATCAAATAACTGATCAGCAGCTACTGTGTGGTAAGATAACACCAACATTACAACTGGCCAGCATTGAAAACAAGCCTGGGTACCCGGGCTTATATGGTATGGACAGTATAAATACAGCCTCAATCAAAAATATATTTTAAACAAAATATCCCAAATTAACCCTTGTCGCCATCTGGATTAGTACTTGGCATGAATAGGATATGACAAGGACATGTTTGCGCAACATCAGAATAATACGACTGAATGGGATATCGGGTCAAGTTGCCGGCGGCATGGTCTTCCAGTGGGACAGCATTATAAAGTGACATGTCTTATTATTATGTGTGCGAAGGACATTAGTAACTAACAATAGTAACAATAACAATGTGAAAAGGAGGGGGGGGTCCTTTTTTTGTGCGATCAGAATGGGAGTTCAGGTCATGGTGATGGTGGCATGGTCTCCCAGGTAGGTAGCACTATAAAGTCGACAAACTTTAGTCTAAATACACAGAGTGATATCACCACCCTAAATGTATTATTTTGACAGTTAGCGTCGATACCTTTCGCCAGCACACGGCAGGCAACCAACCAGGCAACCAACCTCTTAAAGTTGCATAGTCCGATGGTTTTAATTTTTTGCCATTTTCTGAGATAAATACATAAGATTAATCATTATAGTCTACTTTGCTTTAGTTATAAGTAACTTTAAATTTAAATGGCAAACTTTGGAGGTATTTGATGCAAAAATATCCCAAATTAATTTTGGCAAGCACGCCAAAACTCTTGACACGATAGGCTTCAGTAGTAACAGGTTCTATTAAATTGGCGCATTACACCTAGATAAAGGATTCACCTGGTACTCGCAGTCGCAGTACACGGGTGAATACCAACCCTATATAAAAACGGTCGAAAAAGCGGGTTACTGAATTGAGAGCCTAATTTCACAATCTAAGAAGCAACATTTATTCTTTACATACGTCTTATTGATAGCCCGCTACATTTGAGTTGAAAAATATAATATAATATCTAGTTTAATAAGATTTAAAAGTGAAATCGACGGCGTTCTGCGGCAGCCGCCTTGTCTTTTTGCATTCTCTCCCATTCCACCAACTCTGTGCCTATATTAGTAGCCATTTGATCATGGAGCCACAGTTTCTAGGTCATGTTCCATACTAAACCTATTTTTGCCCGTATTTACACTACGTTGTCCTTCACCCGTGTACTACAAGTACCGGGTGAATCTTTTATCTACATTACACCCTTCTATGCAGCAACAAATGCTTAATAAGTGCACCAGTATCCAGGTTGGATATGTAGAATCTAATCGAGATAATTGTTTTGATTTTGAAAATTTTGATTTTTCATCGGACTATGCAACTTTAACGTGGCCACCCACCCACTCAACCACCCACCCAACCACCCACCCACCCACAGCATTCCTTTGCCTCACGGCAACATTACACATTCAAAGCTTTCTAATTCCAATTCCATTAACAATCCATCGATTCCCCAAATACTCATTTATTTAACACCACCTGGTCGGCGCAAAAGAATCCGGCGCCGAACGGTTGGTTGCTCCGATAAGAATTGTCTTAAGCTGTTGGGAGAAAATATGTATTTATGTGCCCGATGGTATTTTCATTTTGAAAGATCAAAACCCACAGCTGGAATGGGAATGGGAATGCGGAATGGGGATTGGAGATGAGAATGAGAATGAGAATGGAAATAAGGAAATAGGGAAATATGGAATAGGATTCTCACGAGAAAAGCAAAAGACAAAAGTCAACCGGGCGGTATTTCATTATGTGCAGCCTGGAGAGACTCCATGCCGACAAGTTAACCAAAACAGAGCGCGGTAATCAATGCTGTTTAAGATTTGCTCGGCTTGTCTGCAATCTAATCACGACTGGGACTGGGCGTGAGCGCTTTATCGTCGTGCCACCGGACGGACGGACGCAGTCCCTCGGCGTGTTGACGAGACTGGTGCCATTACTAGGATCCTGTACACCTGTACCCTGTGTATGTCTATGTCAGTTCCATGTATGTATGTATGTATGTATGTATGTATGTATGTATGTATGTATGTATGTATGTATGTATGTATGTATGTATGTATGTATGTATGTATGTATGTATGTATGTATGTATGTATGCATGCATGCATGCATGCATGCATGTATGTATGTATGTATGTACGTACGTATGTATGTATGTATGTATGTAAGTATGTGTGTGTGTGTGCGTGCGTGCGTGCCGTGCGTGCGTGCTTGTGTGTGTATGTATGTATGTATGTATGTATGTATGTATGTATGTATGTAGTATGTATGTAAGTATGCAGTAGCATGCATGCATGTATGTATGTATGTATGTATGTATGTATGTATGTATGTATGTAATGTTGTGTTCGTGCGTCCGTGCCGTGCGTGCGTGTATGTATGTATGTATGTATGTATGTATAGATTAGTTAGACGAATCTTACCTGGGTATAGATGATGGATAACTATTGTTTTACCGAGGTAGAAGCCTCGGTTAGACGTGGGCGAGGGAGAAGGAAGCACATCCGGGTCCAGCAATCTTTACCTACTAATTCAGGATAAAAATGATTCTAAAAAACAACCTAAGGTCAAGTGACCTCATGCTAAATTGAGTGATTGACTAGACGTGGCAGGGCGTGGTGGGTGGGCCCTCGCCCACGTCTAACCGAGGCTTCTACCTCGGTAAAACAATAGTTATCCATCATCTATACCCAGGTAAGATTCGTCTAACTAATCTATTTTACCTCGGTATGCCGCCTCTGGCTAGCCGTAGGCTAGGGAGACCTTTACGTAAAATAATTTTTATCCTGATATTCTTGTTTTGTTATTATTCTTTAGTGATTATGTCTTATGTATGCAACAATGGAAAAGCGATTTGTATGGCAAAAAAGAGGAAAAACCAATGTTTTTCTTACCTCTCTCTTTCAGTTGGTGAGTAGCCTGTGCGCTATCGGCTGAGGCTTCTCTAGTCGTTTGTGGTAATGTCTAGCAAACGAAGTAGCGGTTTTCCATCCCGCGTGAGCTAGGATCCGTTTAACGGAGATGCCTAGCAATCTTGCCTTGGACACCATTGCACCACGTGTAGAGTGCGATGAGTACCTGTCTGTATTTACTCCCGCCAGTTTTAACACATTCATTGTCCATCGGGCGAGGGTATCCCTGGAAATGGCCTTGTGTGGCTTAATAAAGCTGACCAATAGCTGTCTTGAGTTTCTTATTAATCTTGTCTTGGATATATAATTTCGTATCGCAGATACGACACATAACTTGCGATCCTGAGTGAAACTGGACACCCCTATCGTAGAAAGGGGGTCACCTAATCGGTTTGATTTTAATAAAGTTGATAAATCAAACGTGGCCTCTTTACTGTCAATTTCTAGACCATTCAGCGACAGGGCAACTATAGTTTGGCCTCTGTGTCCAGTGACCAGGAGAAGCAAAACTGCGACTTTGAAACCTAAAAGTTTAACGTCCAGAAACTTATTTTCTGGCCATTTCTTGAAGAGGTTGAACACTAGAGAAACATCCCAAAACCTATTATATTTGGGTTTAGGCGGATTCCTCTGATAAATTGATCGTATGATCCAACAAATAACATGGTGTTTACCCATTGTTTGTCCATTAACCCGCGGTAGGATTATCGACAGAGCACATCTGGCAGCGTTAATAGCGCCATATCCTAGGCCTTCGTCCTCTAGGTAACGTAGGAAGAGTCCTACCTGGGATACTGTGGGAGTCATTGGCTTGACTTTCTTAAGCAGGCAATAAATACCCCATTTCTTTAAATACGTAGTATACATTTTCACCGTTCCTTTTCTCCACGCATCATCAACCAAACGCTGTTGTGTAATTTTGTCTAAGCCAAACTGTTCTAAATATTTATTTAAAAAAGGAATGCCACTAACGGAGTTGTCGACACGTTTCCGTGGCGTTCTAGTGGTCCCTGATGTTTGAGGTTTCCTCGGAATCTTGGGAAGCGAAGGCTGCTTTTGGCTGTGGCTAGTAACGTCGGTAGCCACGGTTGCGTGTGCCACTCGGGGACGATGAGTATGGCGTGTGTCCCCTCCATTTGAATCTTTCTGGCGACTTTGCTAATGATAGTAAAGGGGGGGAAAATGTAAAAGAAATGATGTCGCCACTTTAGGGAGAAGGCATCAATGTGCCAAGCATTGGGTTCCGGGTGCCACGAAACATATTTTGGAATTTTAAAGTTATTACGCGAAGCGAACAAATCGATCTGAGGTGAACCCCATGTGTGACAAATGTGTTTGAAAATGGATGGATTAAGTGACCACTCTAAGTGATCATGGAACTGGCGACTCATCTTGTCAGCTAGACAATTTTGTGTGCCTGGAATGTGATTAACAGTTAACCAGACATCAAAGGTTTGAGCCCAGTTCCAAATGAGAAGTGCCATTGCATTACATTTAATCGATTTTGTACCTCCCATATTTCTGACATAAGCCATAGCTGTGGTGTTATCCGTGAGGATACGTACATTATTTTTGGGTATTTTTACTAGACTGGTTAATCCCAAGTAAATGGCCCTTAGTTCTAGAACGTTAATATGATCGGGGAGTTCCGATTCTAGCCATCTTCCTCCCGTTGCTACATCATTTTGATGTGCTCCCCACCCTTGGAGAGACGCGTCAGTGGTAACGGTAGTGTCAGGCTCTCCCATTCTAATGGGATTGGGGGAATGGTCAAAGTGGTTTAGCCACCAATCAATGTCGGCTAGGCCGTTCTCCGAAATAAACATGGTCTTTTCAAAGTTTCCCTTTGCGCGGGCCAGCGCCAAATTTTTATCAATTTCGAGGGATTTTATGTGTGCCGCTCCGTATAGAATAGCTGGACTATACGAAACCATGACCCCGATAAGGACCGCGACCTGTCTAATCTTTGGCCTAGAAGTGTCTAACAGCTGTATCGCTGTGCGGTAAAGCTTATCTTTCTTTTGGCGTGTAAGCGAAACGGTCATAGCCGTGGTGTTCAGAATGAACCCGAGACACTTAAGCTCCTGAGTAGGAGAAAAAACTGATTTCTTGTTATGTATGAAGAAACCCAATTTGGTGAAAATTTTGCATAAATCTTTAACAGCGAGTTCACATTGCGTGAAAGATTGGCCCATAATAAAAGAATCATCTATGTATGGAAACATACAATGCCCCAATTTTGCCATGTGTGCAAAAATTGGTTTCAACAACTTAGTAAACAGACGCGGTGCGCAGGCCAAACCATTAGGTAAACATGTAAATTCAAAAAGTTGGCCATTCCAGAGAAAACGTAGGTATTTCCGATCTGTCTGGTGAATAGGAACGGTGTAGTACGCATCCCTTAAATCAACACTCGCTAGCCAACACCCTGGGGTAATTAAATCACGAGCTGTTTCTAAAGAAAACATTTTGAAATGTTTGTATTCAATGATTTCATTCAACTGAGTTAAATCTAAAATCATTCGGATTGAACCATCAGGTTTAGGAGTAGAGAAGATATTGGAAATATATTCCCCTTCAGTATGTTCAACTCTGTTGACAATGCCCTTAGACTCAAACAGTAGAACCTGGTGATCTAGCTGAGATTTTTCTAGTGAATTAAACTGATACGGAAAAGGCGCTCTCTTTTGTATAGGCAATTGTGTGAAAGGGATGTGAATGCCTTTAACAATATTCAGGACCTCTGGATTAGTGGTTAACTGTTGCCATTGATGTAAACAATTAGAAACATTCCCTGCTTGAAAAAGGCTTACTTCAGTTTGAGTTTCCTCCGTGACCATTGTAGGGTCAGGAGGCTGCACTGTTTGTGTGGAAATCTCTACTTGTTCCCTTGTTTCGGGAACTGGGGCTTGGGAACGAAATCCCTCTTGTAGCCGCGGTTGTCGTTCCAGTTTGAGGCCGGCCTGTCGCCTCGGCCCCTTCCTCGCTGGTTGAACTGGAAGGACGGTCCGCCCCTGAACGGCCTTCCTCCTCTGCGGAATCGAAAATCCGTCCTAGACTTTCTGAACCCTGCTGGGTTTTGGAAGCGACGACTCTTTGCTTCAGTGTTTTTAGCACTCTTGTAGTCGACCTCTACCTGTTTGTACAGGTAAGCTAGCTGACCCCCAAACATCTTGGATTTATCAAGCGGTTTGCTCTTGATAGGGGTAGGTCCGGAATACACGGTGTATTCCTTACCATCATGGTCCGTAATACACGGTGTATTCCTTACCATCATGGTCCGTTACCTTGTTAGAGCGGGCAACCTCTTTTCCGGCATCTGTGGTGACCGATTTGAAAACGTTTTCAAATCTCCGATGGGTCATGTAGTTACTAGCGGCTGCTAACAAAGCTATGCCCCGGTCCATAACCCGCGCCAAAGACGAGAACTTGTTCTCTGTCTGCATCCTGTTAGCCACAGGGATAACAGACGTCAAGGCACCCAAAACTGCCTTATGGATCAGGCAGAGGGAAGTTTCATAACGACGGCGTTCGTCGGAAAGATGAATGCCGGAATCCATCTCTTTGAAAACCGAAGCAGGAATGCCCTTAACTCCTGAAATCTGCTCAGTCAACTTGTTGATGACTTCGATCGGTTTAAACGTAGTGAAATGGCTATTCACCGTTTTGCGCATCATGGTAGTGGTGCGCACTTTCTGAGCTTTCTTTTTGACAATCTTCTTGCCAGCTTTAACGCCTATTTTGGCGTAGACTCCCGCTCGTTCCGTGTCGGAATCCGACTCGGTGGAAGAAGAGTCGGACGACGAGTCTGAAGAGGAGTCCCTTCTTCTTCTTCTTCTTCTTCTTTTTGGACTTTTTGGAGCGCTTAGAGTTCGCTTTCTTTGTGAACTCGTCACCAGAACTGCTCACTGGGCGGCGTTTCTTGCCCCGCGCTTTCGGTTTCGGAACCTCAGGTGCCGAAAGCGTGTCCTCTTCGTCCTCAGAAAAGTCTTCCCAATCCTCATCAGGGATTTGGGAAGGATCTGGAAAGGTCTGCGCCTGGAAAAGGCGCATCTTCTCCTCCATCATCTCCGCCATTTTCGCCTCCCACCCCACTGGTTGAGGGGCGTGATCACTGTCTTGATCCGAGGCATGAGCCCCAGGATGTGGGGACGGCGGAGCCGTAGCCGGTGGAGACGAATCGTAATCCGTAGGGGGGACACCCACCGCTGCAGCGGGCGGCTTATTCCGGCGAGTGGCCATCGGGAACTGTAACGAAACCAAAGCGTTACTAACCCGGAATCATCTCAACTACACAAGTGTAAGCCAGTAAACTGGGTTGAGGAACATGGTACAGAGAACGTGTTTTGCAACGTGTCAGTACAGGCGTGAAGCTAAATTTGCCGTAGGTGTGTGGTAACGAAACCAACCAAACGGAGGGCATCGATCGTGAGATCGGCCCCTCTCTCTGTTCCGTACACTTCTCCCACCTGTGGCTACAGCGCCAACAAGTTGGAGAAAATATTACGAAACTCGGAGGTTCGCCTTAAACCGGTCAGGGGTGTTTATAAAAAACACCCAGAAGCATCCCCAACATCATCCTCTATTAGGATCCGTGAGACTTTTCTTAGGAAATGAGCAACTCGGGTTGCCATTTCTCCCTGTCTGAAAAACAGGTGTCGATA